>JANHGL010001495.1:8771-68854 GCA_024611195.1 Ceyx melanurus
AAAGAAGAAAAGAAAAAGAACACAACCTGAAAGAGCTGCTTTAGAACAATAAGAAAGATGTAATCTCTATAATACTGCAAATCCTGGCTCCTACACAAACCCACAGACTGACACTACTAGCACATTAACTACAGTGAGTCACAGAAAGGTTCTCAAATTAAATCCTCATCTACACTACTGACACACTTTATCGCCTTAGGTATGTCTCATCGACACTCCTGAGCTCTGAAATACATGTAACACAGCATTAAAGAGATTAATTCATTAGTGACTGCAAAGTGCTAAGTAAATGTTTACAACAATTAACATCCAAGTAGAATGTTTTCATCACTAAAACAAAAATAAATGTAAAATGCAAACAGCACGAATGTGAGAAGTGGAAAATAAAATTAAAGCAAAAACTTCCTTCCATTCTAATGAATGTCTGAAAGCCAAAACAACAAAAAGCAGTCAATCAAGCAGCCTGTGGTTTTGAGTAGCTTGAGCAGCTTGACATCAACTCTTTCAGAAAGCACTGTAGGCTGTTACATAAGAAAATGTAAACAGACTTTAAACTGCTTTGCATATACAACTTTATACTCAAGATAGAAGGCAGCTGATTCCAGAATATCCAAGATATCACCTATCACTCTAGAGTTAATTAAAATAAACCACTCACAAATTATACTATGACACAAATCAATACAGGATGATCACAGAAGTTCTAGTAAACCATCCCCAAATTTTTGACTATCAAATATCTTAGAAATTAATTTCTTTTGAAGAAGCTGTACTTTGGAAACTCAATGGATTACAGTTAACATATACAGTGCTGCTTAAGACACCCATGTATGCAGACTAATCTCACTCCTCTCAATGAGAATAACTGAAATATGCTTGATGACCTCTAGTTTATGACACAGAGTGGAATCTGATATCCAATTGTACTCATTATCAAAATTTATATAAAATGCTGTCCAGATTATTTTGCATTTAAAGCTTCCACCCTTTGAAGATAAACAGGTTAACAAGCTTTAAAATAATTAATGAAGTAAGGATTAAGGAGTATCCTTCTGAGCAGCATAAACATTGGCTCAGCTAGTATCTCATACCATCAACGGAGAAAGATCACTAGCAGACCCAGGACAAGATACTGTGGGAAATAAGCGGAAGGCAAAACCAGATGGAAATATTTGGCACATACAATAAAGTTTTCAAACCCTTTGGATACTGGGTTTACAAGCTCCTTTTTTTTTTTTTTTTCTTGTTTGTTTTGTTTTGTTTGATTTAACCACAAAATATTTCATTAGCACTTGAATGAGAAACCAGGTCAGCAGCACCCAGGTGTGCTATGACATTACCTGCCACGAGATGATACAACACCCCTCTCCTTCCTCCCTCCCCCCCTCCAATTATCTAGCTGCAGAATGCATGTAACAGCACAGCTTCAGAACTAATATTACACATCTGGGTAGGGATACAGATCTGTCTGCACATATTACAATTGGAAAACCAGTCTTTTTAGGGTGCTTTAATGATTAAATGGACTTTATATAACAGTACTGTATATCTGTCCAGCTCTGTATTTCCTAATGATTTCTAAGCATGATAGGCAGTGTTAGCCACATTTGATGAATGGCTTAAGGAGGTCCCAAAATCTTACAGTGCTGTAGGAGATCTGTATGAGGATAGAAGAAGCCCCTGTTGAGGGAAAGGCTGTAACAGGGCATCAACAGCTCACCAGTTGACCAGTCAGGTCAGGGAGGACAGGTATTGCTCAGAACAAGGCATTTCATACATTGCCTTTTGACTATATGATAGTTCTGAGGACGATGAGAGTATGTATGCAGGGAACAGAAAGGCAGGGAACACTGAAAGGGCATGAAACATACTGAGGGATGGCTCAAAATCTGAAGGCCTTTTTAATCTTTTTTTTCTGTCAGAAAGTTATGGTGTAGGATGCAAGACTTCTGCTGCTCAGAAGAAAACCAGTTTCTTTCTACTGCAATGGACATATTACTCAATAAGATGAAACCTGCTTAGCCACTGATCAGTGTGATATGGGATAAGAAAAGAAAGAACACAAATACTCATAGACTGTGGTACAGGGGTTCCTGTGTGGACATGGCTGTTCTCACTCCACAAATGGAAACAGAAAAGATCATTCATATCCTAAAAAAAAAAAAAAAAAGTACCTAAATATTTTTCCTGTCTGCTCTAAAATAGTGAAACCCAAACAAAACATAAACCAACAACCTTCTTCAATAGTAATTATAGTCTTGCTGGATTCTATGCACAATAGCAATGGTTTCAGTGGCTTGAATTTGTTAAAGGTTGCAAGGAAAAGTACAGCAGCAAGACTTTGCAGCTGACAGTGTGCTTTTGTTACTTAGCTTAAAGCTTATATAGTAGTTGGATGTGCAGCGAGTGCTTTTAAACAGCAATTGCTACAGAAAAAAAGAGCATTAACCATACACTATTGAGCAAAGTAAACTGGTAGATAAAAGTATGACTTTCAGAAATTTCATAGTTATTTCACCTGTGCAAAAGCCATCAGAAAAATTCAATAAATAACCCTGCTCCTTGCCTGTGCATCCTAAAGAGGACGATCATTCCTGCTGTCATTACATACAGAGCTCCGCCATAACACTGGGACACAAGGAGTATTGAATGAATTCAGACAGTGTTTCTCTCTCTCTTTTTTTTTTCTTTTTTTTTTTTTCCTTTTTTTTTTTTTTTTTTAATGCACCGGAAAGGAGAAAAAACAGAGGCAAAATAAATTTGGATTCAATCAGTACAGCATGACAAACACTCAGTTGTACTCCAGGCTCTTGCTTGAGTAAACAGTGATGTGTCTCGTGAAATGTTCAAAACAAAAAAGATTATTGCCTTTAGAGACACAAACTGCCTGTATAAACAGAGGGTGGGGCAACACTACTGGATTGCCAGCACCTTTTGAGGGAAAAATAAATCAACAGCTCTCCCTTTAGAAGGAGTGGAGAACCGGGATACAGGTCCTGCAGGGAGGCTTCCTGCAATCTCAGGAAAGCACTTGACAGATGTTCAGGTACTCACTTCTACAAAATACCTGCCCAATATTTATAACCAAATAAGGTTCTAAGTAAAGAGTTCAGACAAAACAGCTGTAGACAGCAGACAGCAGAAGAGTCTGAAGGCACCACTGATGTGCTAGATAACTGTAATAAACAAGAAAACTGTTAAACAAAGTTTGTTACATAGTTTAGGGGGACAAATCTCTGCTGATCCCTACAAGAAAGGGGAATAAGTCTTAGCATGGGATTACCAAAAAATAAATACAGTGAAAACAGTGATCTGGCTTCCTTTTGAACCTAGCAGATACATATGGATTCTTATCTTCAGGAATTCTCCAAATTAGTTACACAATCCCTTCCATTTGGCTTATTGTGTTCAATCTGCCAACAATTTAGACTCCTCACTCCCTCCAGTCCAATTTGGAGCTCCACTCTGTGGGTGTTCAGGAGTCTTCCAGTTTCCAGCCTAAATTAATGAGCTAATAAACACTTTATATGAAGCTAGTATTATCCTTTTATATAGGATCTTCCCCTCTTCGTTATATAACCTCCAATCCACTTACAAATAGTTGTCCTATTCCCTTATAAGCATCTGCTACCAGGATAAACAAATCAAGACATTTTTATCTTTCTGTAAGGAATAACAGGGAAATTTTTAACCCACCCAATTCTTCTAACCAACCTACTGATGCACCATTTTGAATGCACATTAAGCTTTGTTAAAGCTAGGTGATCTCAACTATACATGACACTTTATCATTGGCATACACAATGGCTTGGATATCTCTACAAAAACCATGTAACTTCAGTGTGCTCTAAAAGCACATTAAGCTTTTCACTGCTGCTTCACACTTGTTCATAGACACCCAGAAATGTGATTAACCGTTCACTTATTTTCTCCTGTATTCTTATTTGTTTCAAAGATCCAGCAGCAAGTACAAGCAAGGAAGTTCATCACAGAGGATGGCTGTTCTGATATTTCTGCCTTGCTACAGAACTTGTGAGATATATGTTTCATTCTGCACCACTTTGTTAAATCAAGTGGCAGGATTAGCACAGTAGGTGACTGGACTATTTCACAAGATTTAGGTATTGCAAAAATACAACTGCAATAAGGATTAACTTTCTCAATATTCCTACACTGACAGATACTTGAGGTTAACTATAAATTGAGAAGGGAAAAATTCAGGCAGTTTTGCATGCAAAACGGCCAACAGGGAATAACTTTTACATACAGATAAGTGAGAGGACTGCATCCTGCTCTGATGCCCTCAGCACAGGAAAGATATGGACCTGTTGGAGAGGCTCCAGAGGAACACCACAGAAATGATAAGAGGGCTGGAATCCCTCTCCTGTGAAGAAAGGTCAAGAGAGTTGGTGTTTTTCAGCCTTGAGAAGAGAAGGAGCTGGGGACACCTTACTGTGGCTTTTCAGTACTTACAGGGTGCTTATAAGAAAAATGGAGACAGACATTTTAGAAGGGTCTGTTGCAACAAGGCAAGGAGTAATAATTTTAAATTTTAAAAAGGTATATTTAGACTATATATAAGGAATAAACTATTTATGAGGGTGATGAGCCACTGGAACAAGTTTCCCAGAGAGACTGTAGATGCCTTACCCCTGGAAACATTCCAGGTCAGGTTAGATGCAACTCTGAGCAACCTGGTATACCTGAAGATGTTCCTGCTTGTTGTAGGAGGACTATATGAACTTTAAAGGTCCTTTCCAATCCAAACTATTCAATGATTCTATGACATTCAACTACAGAAGAAGGAAATGCACTTCAGGATTAAAAACAAACAAACAAACAAAAACATCCCCTCTATCAGGATGTTGCCAAATGCTTTGATGGCAGATACAATAAGCACACTCAAAGCTCTAATCCAGGTAGAAAAAGTAGGACTTCTATAAATCAGATAAATAGATCCATGTATTTTCTGGCTTTGCTCCATAAGAATTCATTATGCTCAATACAATGTGTTCAAAAGGTGACAAGCCGCAAGAAACAAGGGTGTGATTTTGTTATTATGAAGGGAGCATGATTATTCCAGCTCAAAAAAACACCCTTTTCAGAGCAGAACCCCAGTCACCAGCAAACCATCCAGCTTTCTGCAGTGGCCTCTGGACTGATATTTGATGCCTCTGCCTGAGGTTTGGCAAGCAGGCTATGGTGCTCTAGGTCAAAGGAGGGAACAGCATCATTGGAACTGTGCAACTGGAAAACAACAGCAGCAATTCTCTCCTGCAAGCCCAAGAATTCTGAGACAAACTATGGAAGATAATTTCAGGAATGGGTAAAGCTAGATTGGTACTCATTAACGTCAGATGAAGCATTTATTTTGATGAAGATGTATCAGCTTGTTTGAATTCAGGATATGATTTGTGACTTGAAAGGCTCAAGGAAAAAGCAAGTTCATTTTCAATAATTGTGAGGGAGGTGAAAGGCAAAGTGTCTAATCTGAGAGATCACACAAACTTAAAGGAGGCCTACAGGGATGTGAAGGCACAGATCAAACAAGAGGCTGATAATTACGAAGACCTGAAGAGTAGGAGAAACAGGAAAAAACTGAAGGTCATAGGAATTTTTGTCATGCTTGACTAATCTGATAGCCTTTTATGATGACACAAGTAGTTGGATAGATGAGGGGAGGTCAGTGGGTGTGGTGTTTCTTGACTTCAGCAAGGCTTTAGATACTGTCTCCCATGGGATCCTCACAGCCAAGCTGAAGAACAGCCCCATGTATCAGTACAGTCTATGGGCAGATCTGTTGGAGAGTAGCTCTGGGGAAAAAAATCTAGGGGTCCTGGTGGACAAGAGGATGGCCATTGAGCCAACAATGCACCCTTGCAGCCAAGAAGGCCAATGGCAACCTGGGATTCATTAAGAAAACTGTGGTCAGCAGGTGGCGGGAGGTTCTCCTCCTCCTTTAATCTGTATTGGTGAGGCCTCACCTGGAATACTGTGTCCAGCTCTGGGCACCCCAGTTCAAGAAGGACAGAGAGGTACTGGAGAGAGTCCAGCACAGGGTCACCAAAATGATTAAGGGAGTGGAGCATCTCCCTTATGAGGAAAGGCTGAGAGCTGGGTTTCTTTAACCTGGACAAGAGGAGGCTGAGGTGGGACCTCATCAATATCTATAAGAATGTCAAGGGTGAAAGCAGGGAGGAAGGAGCCAAACTCTTCTCACTGTCATCCAATGATAGGACAAGAGGCAATGGGAGTAAGTTGGAGAACAAGTGGTTTAGGGTAAACACAAGGAAAAACTTTTTCACAGTGAGGGTGACAGAGCCTAGAACAGGCTGTCGAGGGAGGTTGTGGAGTCTCCTGCTCTGGAGACACTTAAGACCCACCTGGATCTGTTCCTGGGTGACTTGGTCTAGGTGATCCTGCTCAGAGCAACCCCTAACATTCTATAATTCTATGATTCTATGAATTTACAGAAATGTGAAGACAAAACTCTGGTGACATATTTGGAAAAGAATTTTTAAAGTGCTAAATGCAACATAAGTGAATAACAAAACACAGAAGAATGATCAAGAAACAGCAAAGCACCCTCTGTGTTGAAAATTTGCCTATCATCTGTACTGCCCTTTTGTGGCTGCTGAATACCATCAGAAAGCTGGTAGCTCTAACATGACTATAATGGACTAACAGATATCAAAAAATTATTAAAGAAAATGAACTTAAAATTGAGAAGAGACTGAGTTAGATTTTGGCTTCCTCTTTAGTTTTACTTATGGTCTGCTTCTGAATGTCATCACATGGGAAAGCAGTAAAATATTACTTAAAAGGATTGCTTGCAAATGAACTCAAGACACCCATCTCTTAGTGACCTGCTATAACTTTTGTCACAAGGTTGTTTGGTTATAGCACAGACTATAACACTACCTGTCTAGGAAGTGAGGTAAACAGAACATCTTTTTGGACACCTGGCTCATGAGAGGAGCATTCAAGAAATGTAACCTACTGCCTGTCCTGTTAATTAACCAGAAAGAAGGTTTTCATGTTACCTTGCTCCTACATAAGCTTTATACCGCTACTAATTTCTTCTCTTTGACATTTGCATTTGTTTACAAAATACATAAGCAAAACTCTATTGAGCACACAAGGAAGAACTTTATTTGCTCATGATGCCAAGCCTCCTTTCAATTAGTACCTGAAACCCAAGAGCTCCTTCTTTCTCTTGGCATCATGCTTCAAATAAATCCACGTGATTTTTCTATAGGCTTTCCTTGGCTGCTCTCCGATACCCACATTTTCATAGGAGGATCAGCACTAGCATTGTTTTTATTCAAAGAAATACAAGTTAGATACTTGTGTACAGAGCTTGAAACATCACTGAGCTTTCTGTGAGACCTGTACTTTGGACAGTGATGCTTGATATTCCATCTATACCAGAAGAGAGATTATTAACTTTCTTACACTCATCATTAAAGTGTCACTCAACTCTCCTACAGATTTTTCCATAGACTCTATTCATGCCCTCCCCCAGGTCAGAGTCCACTTCTGATGGTCAGTTAAAAGCCAAGGGAGAGGACTATCCTTTTTACACCTTTCCTTACCGGTATTGTTATTTTCTACACAGGAGTCAAAGGGACAATCCTCTTCTTAGGCTTGTATCTAGTCAAGGTAAGCTCTGTGTTCCAAGCACTAGAACTAGAGAGGGTGATGGAGTTAGGCAAAGATGAATTCATCCCTTTCCAGGCCCCCCCCCCCACTCTCACTAAACTTTGGAAAAGCTCAAATCCAACTTTGATTCTAGGTACAATATGCTTCAAGGCCGCAAAGTGCAAGCTTGCAATGAAAGGTACTTTGAATACATAACAGATTTCCCAGATGGCATTTTCCTCCATTATTGTTTTTAATTTTCCATTTCCTAACATTCAAATACCAAAGAATACATCCAAGCATACTCAGCTTTGAAGAAAGCCGTTAAACAAGGACTGAACTAGGAAAGAACACTTGGCCTTCTGCAACATGGCCATTACATTAACTCCTCTGAGAGCTGGTCTTTTGAATCCAAACACAGTTTGTTTTTTTAAAGTCACTAGCGATTACCAGATTTTTAAAAAAAAAAAATGTTGGGAAAAGCTTGGTTTATTCACCGACCAACATAACATTATATCCCAAGCTTTCTGCAGAACGATACATTGTAAGATGATGGTATGCTGCACTTCCAGGGTCAGTTTCAAGGGCCAGGAAAAAACAGTCACCCAGAACTTGAGTTCAAAGGAAAAGTTCAGTTAGTTCTTGGAATGGAATGACTTGTGGGCATACAGTATTCGGACTGAACTCTGGCAATACAAAAAGACTTATTTTTATGTATAAACTAATTATATGTACAAGTTTTTAAAATAAGAAGTATTTCTTCAGGCTCTTCTGTGGGCTCCAAGACCAACAAAAATCAGTATTTTAGAGCTGTATTTAAAAAAAAATTAAAAAAGGAAAAAAGGAAAAAAATATATTCAAGAAACCCTATAGCTGAAACTGTAGACTATGTCAGCATCATACTTTCTTGCCTTCATTACTGCTACACACCAGGGAGGAAAAAAGGAAAAAAAAAAAATTTTTTTAGGACCCTATCAGAGCAAGTTGTGTGCATCTCACACACTACCAGAGCAAGTTGTGTGCAGGTTCAGGGATCTTCCTCTTTTAAACCAAGGTATAGCAAGGGACAATGGCCAATATAATGCAGGTCTAAATGTAACTTGAGGTTTTGCCAGTGCAAGCTGCTATTTTCTGAAAGAACAAATACATCAGTGTCACCTAAGTCTAAGCTTTCAAATAAATTTCAGCTGTAACCCTTCCTCACCAACAGTGATGTATAAGTAATGAGACAAGTACAAGTATTGGCAGTACTGCCAGTGCACAAGAGAAGATGCTATGCTCTTCCAAGCCCACAAATATAGAAATAAGCCCCATAACCTTCGATAAATGCCAAAATTTTATATGGAAATATAAACTCAGCTGTTTGTCTGAGCGTATCACTATAGTAAAATGTGCTTATAAGCAGAAAATTTGATCTTTAGTCAGGAGATGTTATAATCGTTTCAGTAACTAGATGTTTTTTCAATTCCAGGCCTACATTTAATTGGATTTACTGACAAAATCAGTTTTTTTCTACAAAACAGTCATGGAGGGCCAAAAGCAGTTCTTTTCTACCCTGTGTGCCTCTGCCAGTGTAATAGTGACTGCTGCCTCATTAGGTACTGCAAAATACAATAATGGGAAGAAGCCCACTTACTTCACGTAAAAGAAGGAAAACACAGGTTCATTTTCCCTGGGATAGGATTAGGGAGGAAAAAGCATTTCCTCCTCTTTTCAGCGTGTTTCTAGTTTTGTCTTATTATTATAGTGCAGTTTGTTTTAAATATCAGAAAATTCCATTTCCCAGTGTGAGGTGAAACCAAAATCCTGAAAAGTTCCTCTTATCTTGGCTCATCAGTGAAAGCAGTTTGAAATGTGTGCTTCTAGTATATGTTTTCTTTGGGTAACTTCACTAAGGATTAAGTCTAAATGCTTTATTTCCATTAGAATGTCCTTTGAACCAGATTTTATAAAATCTTAAATGAAATGAGAAAATACTTAGGTCCAAACCTATTCATAGCCTTTTTTTCTTCAGGACTCTATTAGCCTAGGATTGAATAAACTGTGTTGTATCGGATGACAATCAGTAAATAAAAGTTTGAGTAATTCTGTTTTTTTTTCAGTTTAGTGGCCCTTTCACAGCAACACCAACAAGGGAGTTTGGTAAAGAAGAATGTGAAGTTGTTCACTAAGAGACAGTTGGAAAAGGGCGTTTGCTTGCTGATATATATACAGCCATACTTACACAATACCTTAGAATACAGTAAACTAAAAATAAGTGTAGCAGACTTTTCAGTCTATGGGTCAGGTTTTGTTCACATTTAGACAGGTCTTTATCTACATCTATAATTCAATCAAGTTTAAAAACACAACTAAATTTTAAGCTGGATCAGCAAAAGCACTGTTTGGGTCTCTGAATCCAGCAGAGAGAATCAAAAGGCATTTAAAAGTGTTTGAAAAGAAAATCCTCCTTCTTTAGTACTTAACTGTATGGATTAACAAATAAAAAATTAATGAAACTGCCAGTAGGCAAGTGTGAGAGGACATCACCCTTCCTATCCCACATACTTTATGTCTTAATCCAATCTCTAGATACTAGAGATTTGGAAAAAATCCTGGAGTATGAAGTATACCAGCCTCTCCAAATTTTTTTGCTAGTGTTATTTATTATACCTCCTCTGGCATCCCTTTTTCTTTTCATGGTGGACTGTGAAGAATTGAAATACACAAATATTCCTGTGGCTACAGAAGGCCTTAAAAAGCCCTTTATACAGAACATTTCCATGCAGGATTCTCCAGCTGTTTTTTAGCATATGAATGAGACAGAGAACCACAACAGTAATTCCTAAAAGAGGCAATATAGTCAGGAGAAACATACTGCTGGAGTACATGTGCTTTCTGACGGCAGTGAAGAGGGTATATCTGACAGCATTGGAGTACATGACTCCATGGTTACAGCCCTGAAAATTTGTCCTACTATAAAAGGGTGTCTATATTTCTGCTTACATTGTAATCTTTAGTGGAAAAAAGTTACTGCTCTGATTTGCAGTAAATTACTGCTCTAGGGAAAAACCTCACCAGAAGAAAAATGCTTCTGACCATCCACTTTTATCTATACACAAGACACAGTCAGTTTCTTTTGCAGAAAGTCTCTGGTATGTTCAGTTACAATTTCATTCAAGGTTAACTACCATGTTCCACCGACCATCCCAAACCCTGGGCTTGCTCTGGAGCTGCAGTGTTGCTGTGGAACAAGCTGGTTTTTTTCCACTATCTGTACACTTGTTCTCTGATGTTTCTCGGATATGTTGGCTACATGGCTCAGACAATCAATTTCTTCATGATGCCCATGCTTAAAACTCTGCCCTCTTTAAAGAAAGTTGCAGGTTCTTTTCTCAAAAAATTGTCTTATTTGTTTGGTCAATTTGTCCTAAGGAAGTACATTATTATAAAATTATTAAAATAGCTCCCCCTTTCTTTGCTAGACATTCACCTATATTCATCTGAAATCTCAAAAATCACTGCTCTGTGCTTTTGGTTAAATGTAGGGTACAAAATGAAAATATTTTATATGGCTTATTTAGACAAGCAAGGTCTATGGAAACGGTTCCGTTTTAGAGTGCTGTGAGAAAGGCAAGGTTAAATACCGCATAAGAACTGTGAGGCTGTCCTCTTTGGTGGCAAAGGGAAATGTCATTAAGCAGAGGCCCTCAACATACAGCCTTCTCCTCCCTGTGCTTTCCTCTCTCTTCCCTCTTAAGCCTTTAGCAACCTCCAGAAATGTAACCTGTTCTTAAGAAAGCAAACTAAACCCATCTCATTTCAGTTGTTCATTTTCCCATCCCATCCTGACACCACTGTTTCTTTTGCAGCGCTGGCTCCCTCTCCCATCCAGCAAAGCTTCTCTGCTGTACCATGACATGTTACAATCAGTTGCATGCTTTCTTGCCATTGTTCTGATCATAGACAAACATGAAGGAAATTAACTCAAACCAAGTGTCAGCCTAAATACTTTCCAAACATCATGGCTTTTGGGTACACAGATAAACTTGGTTATCATTGCCTTCTACCTGTACTATTTAGATTAATTGCAAGTCCCTGCAAAACACCTGCCAGCAGCTCCTGAGGGAGGCTGGTTGTGCAGTGAACTAATGCCACTGACAAAACACTGTTCAGAGACATACTGGCTTGCACTTCGTAGGAACCCCTCCAAAAAGCATTATGTGGCATATCTTCTGGATGAGGGCAAGAGCTATACATAAAGCTTATTTAAATCTCAAATCAATTCCATTTCCTTCTTTACTTTGTCTTTTTCAGGCACAGTGAAATTCAGAGGGAAACTTTTTGTTAAAGCTCACATGTAGGGAAAATGTTTGCCAAAAGCAGAAGTCAATCTAATAAGGTCCTTATCCTTGCAGAGGTCCTGTATCCTCCAATACTTTTTTTCCCCAACATCCCCATATCTGCCTTAAACTTCAGTACTGTTTGAACAATCAGATGTGGCTTCTTTAACCTTCTAGCAAGGCTACCAGGTGTTAGTGAGGAAGACACCTTACCAGGATCTTCATGTGTTTTGCAGATTTGACTGAGGGGCTCACAGAACCTGGGCTTATCAGGAAATGTACACAAACAAAAATATTTTAACTGTTCTGAGTTCAGAGACACAATCTTTAGACATACTTTGTTTATTAAACATCATTATGATGTCCTGGGAAACTTTTAAAGTTGCTTATATCCTATGAAGTGACATCACTGAAATGAAACAGCAGGTCACAATGTCACAGCTGGAAACCTTGAATCCATCATAACAAGATATCCAAGTTTCCAAATTCAAAAGCTCTGGAGTGCTGAAGTATTTTTCCTCCTAAGGGTATTTAGCTTCAGATTCTGCTTTCCATAGTTCATTGTGAGTAAGATTTAGTACTAAGCAACTGAGAGGTTATCTTCTGGAAACCCTAGCTGTGAGCATGGTATGTGGAAAAGCACAGTACAGTCCTGTCCAGCCCTGAAGGTAGGGATACATTGCCCTGTTGCTATGCCACGAGGTCTTTCCAAGCTTCTAAAGTGTATGAAATACAGGTAAATGGTCCAAGTGTGATGAGAGGTAAACACAGGCTTAGGTGAGGGAGTATATAGATACATGACACGGACATTAATTGTGTATAGCAGAGCTGGAGTTACAGACAGGATCAAACGAGATCCAGACGGGGAACTGCAAATAGGATATATGTCAAAAAGATGGTCATCGAGGCAGAGGATGTGGCCACACAGACAAATTAATGGAAGAGATCCCTTACAAAAAAAAACCCTCATGATCAGCTTTTCATCAGATAATTTTGCTTCCTGAAAAAGAGGGAAGATTGATCTAACCTTCAATATAGTACAGCACTGGGGGAAAAAACCAAAACAAACAAACAAAACCTCTCAGGGAAAAAAAAAAAAAAAGGAAAAAAATGACAAATCCTCCCCTGCATAATCCTGGATGAAAATTTCTTCTAGAATTACACAGCATTTTGCCCCTCTAAAAACTATAAAGAGAATAAATATGAAATAAAATCATTTCCCAGCATTTCATGCTCTTTCATATAGCACATTTAAAAAGAAACAAACAAGTTGTATGGGACAGTGTTGAGCATCTGAACAATCCCTCTTTTCATCACGATCCAAACTGGGTTTGAAAAGCTGCTTGGGGCATGCCTAGCTATTTCTGTTCCACAGCAATACATCATGGAAAGTTTTCCATGTACCATAGCAAGGCCACAGAGTGAACAGTTTATCACTAGAGTGTCTGAGCTTGCATGATAAAAAACAATCAGGGAGTAATATATGACAAAACCTTGAAAGCAGAATTTTGGACTCATTACCTGTTCAGAGACAATTTTGAATGTGTTGTGTGGTATAATAACTTTATATTTTAAAGAACAAGTGTACTTTGTCTGGACCCTAATTTTGAGTTTATAGTGTATTGCTATCAGTGCTTTTTCCGTGCACAGATTTAAAAGAATAAGTAGCTGCTCCTGTATACTTTTTACCCATATTTAAGGTGATCAGTAACTGGCTTCATTTTCTTCTATGCTTTGGTTTCCTTTGACTCTGGCAAGAAAAGCCTGCAGAATACCTCAGGAAGACTTCTCTCAATAGCACCGAGCAGGCATTGAGGCTTTGCAGTATTTTCCACCTTCCTGTTTGCTGTGCAAATATTATAGTGGGGAGCCATTAGACACATGACCCCTATTTTTGGGAGCTGGTGGAAGGAAGCTCCAAAGCAGTTCACATGCAGAAAGAGGTGGGGCTTCTTGTGGCTCAGAGGTGTTGCCCGGTATGTCTGGCAAGCAGTTGCATTCAAGAGCAAATAGGTAAATTCAAGCACAGTGGTTCTACTGTTATGTGTCTCACAGCTGAGGACGTACAAAACTCACAACTGCCCTGGTATACCTTTGATGATCAGATACCACAGCACCAATGTGGGAACAACATTGCTTAAGAGCTATGGTTTGGCTGGTCTTAAGATAGAGAGATTTAAAAACAGAATGGTAAGAAACATGACATAAGATTTCTCTGATTTTTTTCATATAAATCCAGAGGAAATCATAGAAAGCAAAGGTGACTCACCTACTTTGTTATCTGCCTTTCGGACATACAGAGTCAAGAGGACCAGTGGCTTTTCATTTCTATGCATCTCACTGAAGTCTTTCCATGTCTTCCCTTGTTTTGTTTCCTACACCAACCTCACTGACATACTTAGGGAAGGTCCACTTGGCCATTCTGTGATCATGTTACCACAAATGTAAGACTTCTTCAAAATAATAGATGTACTAAACCATCCTAACAATGCTGAGCTGAATGAAAAGTATGTGCTTATGAAATATTTACTGTTGCTGATGCAGAGGGAGCTGAGAAGTGGTGCTTCCATGACATTTTGTTCTTGTAAAGCCAAGAACTATTCTATAAACTTTGAATGTCCCCTGAAACTGTTGAACTCTCTCCAGAAGCAAATTGAGATTTAGAAAGTATGAGATTACTTATTCTTGGTCTGTGGTATCACATATAAATAGCTAGTGAATGTCATTAATAAATGAATCCTGATGACTATGAGAAATAACTGATCATAACAAAACAATTTACAGCTTAAGAGCAGGGTGACATAGCAACTCCATGCAAAGTTATCTTGTTCTGTGCTGTTGTAATAGGCATGAGTGCTTATTTGAAAGTTTATTTTAAAAAGCGTACTCATATTCCAAAAATAAGCTAAGAATAGTAGTGTACAAATAGTAGGTGTTTCTATATCATCCATTAGCCAGAGCTCTCAGAACACTCTGTAATAGTGAATTAAAAGGTTTTTACCACTTCCACCCTGTATAGGGTCATTTCTCATCATTCTTTTTTTTTTTTTTAATTGCTATTAGAGATGTGATCTGAGGTTAGACTTGCATAGAAAGCAAGCAGAAACAAGAAATTTAAAATACATGCCATGTTCAAGGAGGTAACATTAGAAGGACTCAAAATACAGATTAAATGTTCAGTCCAAGAGATTAAAATAGTTCCAGAAGCTGATTTTCCTGTCAGAACAGAAGTCCAATTTGTCTCTTTTAAAAATACACAAATAACCTTCTTCTGAAGCAGCTGTCTTCACCCTCTCTTTTGCTCCTTTGCAACCTTGTTTGGATGTAGACATGTATATACACCTTCTTCATCAGGCATCACAAAATACCTCAATTCTAGCTAGTTCTTCTCCCTTGGAAAAGTGCAAGAGTACTGCCTATCCTACATTTCACTTATGCTGTTATAGCTTATTTTATTATCAAACTGCATTTCATTATCACAAGTATCACATAATTGTTGACCAAGGGGTAATGGTCACAAACTGAAACACAGGAAGTTCCTTCTCAACATAAGGAAAAATATGCACTGTGAGGTGATGGAACCTGGAACAGACTGTCCAGAGAGGCCGTGGAGTCTCCTCCAGACACTTCAAGACCCCCCTGGATCTGTTCCTGTATGGTCTGCCCTGGATGATCCTGCTCTGGCAGGGGGGTTGAACTTAGTGTCCTGACATACTTTCCAATCCCTACTATTCTATGATTGTTACAACACCAAAAAAAAGTCCGGATTTTTGGGGTGGCTTTATACAGATGTTTCTACTCTAAACTCCTGTGACTCGGTGCCTCTGCAGAGATGCATAGTTTATCACATATAATTATATCACATATATAATTGCTGTTAATTAAATATTACTCCTACACCATGATTTCCCTGAATCTAAGTCCCCCATAAAATGGAGAATTGCATAAAATCGCTTTCACTCTGTGGAACTGGAAAGAGCAACAACACAAATACAAGAAAAATTTTAGATCACAATTGCAGGTGTTGCCCACTTCTCACAGCAGCCCAGCCCATCTCCAGTTAACGAAGAAGTTTTTTAGAAGAGATTGGAGGAGTCCATGCACCCCTTGCTAGAGTATAATCAAATTCCAGTAAAAGTAAAACCAAACATCCCACCCCTCAAATAGACACACTGAAGTATTTTTTCCTGTATTAACATCACACCACAAAGCATCCTCTTTTTTTTTTGAACATTTTCTGAAGAATCCTATACATTCATCCTATCTTATGCATATAATATTTAGTTGTTTTCACTAACATCTGATTTAAATGTGGCCATTAACTTCTGGAGGTTTCTTTAAAATGCAGACTTGAACATCCCTACTTTCTGTAATTTTCTTGTTGTTATGTTTAAAGACTCTTACCTCTGGGAATTCACTGTGGTCAAAAGCCTTCATCACAAACTCACTATACTCCATTTGTTGTAAAAACAAGAATTTGGTGCCTTCTCCATTTCCTTTTCAAGAACCATGGTTTATAATGTTTTAATTCATCTCTTAACTTGACAATTTGAGAAGTAATTTGAACATGCTTTCATTGCTTTATTACCACAACTTCAAAGCTGTGGTCATTCGTACGGAGCCTGGGTGTTTATTATGTATCCCTAGGTATTTGGAACTCTCATTTCTGGAAGTTTCATGCAGCAGCCTCTTTTTCTCCCTTAAGATGGTCCCATAAGACATAGCTATTTAAAATTTAAAAAGCATTAATAGGTCAGAGACTGTACTATCCTCATCATAAGACCCTGGGAGCTCCAAGTAAAACAAAGGCAACTTACGTTGTACCATGAAATAAAAGCCAATGTTGAGACGGCTTTGATATTTTCAAGGGATGATTTATAGTAAAACATATAGTGGGAACAAAGATGTAAGAATGATGTAAGATTTGCATAGTCAAATCTCTGGAACAGATGAGAAAGAGAATTCAGTGTTTCAGATAAGAGTAAGAAACAAAGAAAAAAACAATAAACAGTTACCCCAACTGTACAGTCTGATAGTGGAATTACCAAAAACCTAGAGGAAGCCTATCACTTTTTTAGTCTCCCAAGAATCAGAACTATTTGGCAGATACTTGAGACAGGAAACAAATGAGTTTTAAATGAGTCCTCAAATATTATTTATAAAAATGTCAGCCTATCTTCCAAAAGTATCTCATACTATCGAAGTTGTAAAATGTATGTTTTAAGACATTTCTTTCGACTTCCGAGTTCCCTGAACCAGCTACATCTCTGTCTCTCATATGTATGTATATGTGTCTGTATCTTTGTACCTATAAAGCACTTTATTTGCCTTTAAAATATATTTCTTGTAAGTCAAAACACCCTCCTGATTGCACAAAATTATTTTATTTAAACACCGATCTCTAGGGCACTGATAAACAGTATTTTTTTGTGAGTTTGGGAAAGTTACAAATATCTGCACTTTAAAAATCCCATATTGTAGAAAAGCAATGTTTCAGCAATCAAGAGTATGGCCTGTTCCCTAAGCATGATTTACTGTAGCTAAGCCCCCAAAGAAGCAGAGCTAGTGGATGATTGTCAGTAGCAGCATATTCTAGAAAGGTTAAAAACAAGCCCTGAACACATGAGCAGGTACTGTTTAAAACAAGTTGTGCAGAGGTACCATTCACATGCCAGCATTACACCATAGTCCAGACATAGATTGTTTTCTTCTGGCAAACAGCAGTGCTACTGTTCGATATTCTCAGACAAAACAACATAAACCAAATTGGGGCATGATGTAAAAAGTGGCCTGTTCTTGTCTAAATTTAATGTCTTCTGGGGAACCTATCCTGAAAGTGCTCTGTCCTATTTGCTCCCACTAGCTACAGAAAGGACAGCAGGTCTTCACCTGGGAGGGGATGAGCTGCAGGACCAGGCTACCCCATTAACATTTGTCACCTTTGTCAGTCACTGACAATGGAGTGATTTTTGTCAGCAGTTTTACAGACCATATGAGGACTGGATAATCAAATGCTTCAGTATTTGAATAACTCCCAGCTACCTCCTTTTGGCTAAGCTCAATGCAACTCAGCACAGCTCAATGCAACCTCAGCAATAGCATTTGATATACAACAGTGCAAGAACACAGCACCTGAAACTTCTTACCGTAAACCGTACAACAAGAAACACACTACAGCATTTAGTAACCATATAAGGAGGAACCCTGGCACTGACCTCCTTGTTCAAATTGAAGTCTCCCTCGCCTCACACTGCTTCGGCATAGCTTCTGCCTGTACAGACTCCCACAGACTCTGGGGTTGCACAACACTGTCTGAAAGCAGGAATAGATGAACCCAGTAACTCAGTGAACAATTCTACAATCTGCAATAGAGCAAAACAAAACAACAAAACAAAACAAGCCCCCACATCTGTGCTTAGCTCTCAGCCCTGGTACATTTTTGCTAGATAAAGCCATATGGTCCACAGCAAGGAGTATCTGCAGCCCTCAAATGGAGTAACTCCATTGCTCACCAGTCCTCCCTGAGGCATCCCCCAGAAGCACCTGTGATACAAGTACTCCTACACCTCTCAATCCCCCCAATCAGAACTGAATGGCTCCAAATTGAGTGCAGCTTGGACTGTAGCTGCCTTTGTGCAACTCTTGTTTCAACCTGCCCAGACAAACAGATCCAGAAGATCTTGTTCCTCTGCTTATTTTATATACTAGAGCTAGTTTTGCAAACAGACTCAAACAGGATGAATTCTACTAAGCCCGCACAACATCTGTAGGAAAGCTTAGGTTATAGACATGCTGGATACTTCCAAGGAAATACTATTTTTCATTCCTCAGTATTCAGACAGGGAGAGAAGGACTACCATGGCAAAGAGCAGCAGAAATTCCTGCCATGTTTACAGAGACTCTTACATCTGGCTTTTCTGAAAGGGGAAGAGTCCCTGTGAGCTCTAACATCCCATGTTCAATCTCTCCTGGAAATGGCAGCACACCTATAAGGGGGAGCCCAGGAGTATTGCTCAGTATGAATGAGAATGGTACTTATTACATCTGCTGTAAACAGAGGCTATTCAGGCTATTTCTGTTGGCAACTGATGTTGGCACTGATTCCTCCCAGGGAATTAAGTTGTCCTCCTCAGGAACACTTTGCAATGTGATGAACCTCTGTGACACTCTCAGGGTGAACATTGCTGAAAAAGGCACAAATAAATGAAAGTGAATCTGGGCCACAAACTAAAGAATATAAAATAATGCTTCTGTTTATATCAGAGAGAAGGCATATTTGCAACTTTACTTACATTTCTAAACAAGCAGTCAAGGGGTCTTTATCTCCCATATGAGAGGCAGACAAGGAAGAACTTGTTTATTTAAACTGCAAAATTTTATAGATGGTCTGAAACTAGAGGAAGGATTTTAACCCACTGAGCTTGAGATGCTTTAGGGCTGAGAAAACACTTTATCTTCCATGTTTCGTCTGAGTGGCTGTATAAAAGGACAGAAAGGCCTGATTTTGCAAAGGCATTCTTGTTTGTGAGTGGCCAAGCACCATGAAACAATTTTAATCCCCCAAGTTATCCTTCCCACTGACCAGTTTCCATACTTGTCTATTTATAAACCTAGATGTCCATTTTCTCTCCATTTAGATTTTGTGAGACTATAGTAAAACTACGTGTTTGTGTGCCCTTCTCTGTTTCCAGCCTATCTCACCTGGCCACATGCATGGTTTATCCTGTTACAGTTCTAGCAAAGTCACAGAGTGCATGTGAGCTAACCTGCATCTTATCGTTTGAAGTATCTGCTCATATGACTTAAGTCCTTCACATCTTTGTGTTGTCTTAATGAACTATTGCCAGCTGTACCTCTGAGATTGTTCTTATTATTTGTTCTCTCCATCTGTGCTTTTTTTCTGTGCTTTTCTTTCCAACATCCCTGTCTTCTCAAAGTTGACAGTCTTACACGTAAATGATTGAGACATGTTTAAAATAATTCAGATGTCTTTATCAGTTCCTTTAATTTTATCTACTGGAAATAAATGTGACTAGCAGCTAGCAGTCTTCTATTAGCTGTAGCAGAAATTTAATAAACCATTTACCACTTGAGATGATACAGCTTTACCAGGTGAAAAGAAAATCAGAGAGGGAAAAGATCCTCACAGTTTTATAACAGGTTCCCTTGTGCATTCATGTTCCCTTCAAAAAGGGCAAAGTCGCAGCAGTGCAGGGGGAGAGGAGGATCTTGGCAGAACCTTTCTAAATAATGAATCCTGAGGCTACACAGAGAGCTTTCCCCTGTGCTACATTTGGAGATAGAAAGGTGTCAAGAAGTGTTAATCTGCTGGGAGAGGCCAGCTGTGGAAGGAAATACATGGATTGCTGGGCATGGATTTGGTGAAATTTAAGGAAGATTTACAGTTCCTGGGACTACCGAAAAAGTATGGGTCAGAAGACAATCCTCTGAATTCATATAATGGAATGCAAAGACACAAAAAATATTTAGGATGCTGGTATACCTGCCAATACATTTTGTTGGTTTCATTATTCTTTTAATAATCTTTACTTCTGACAGCACTTTCAGAACCTGCCCTCTGGTACTAAACCTGTGTGTAGTGGGAACATTTAACTCTCAGCACAAGTGATTCTTACATCTTTCAGATTAGCCACTTCCTCCACCCAGCCCACAGAAATTACAAAACAGATTGCAACTCACCCCAAAAACCTTCTCTTGGATCCCACACCCACTCATCCTGGAAAAAACTGACACCCACAGTTTTTTTAAATTAACATTCCTCCTCTGTCCACACCACGAAAGTAGAACTTAAGATCCAATCTACATTTGAACGTAAATTTATTCATTGAGCCTCTTCACAAAAACTTTTAAGAAAGTATAGTTTTGATGAGAGATGTCAGATTGATTTACTGTGGACATGGAAGACCTCTGCAGAATCAGAGGCACCACAGGACTATTTGCTATTGTGAAGCGTCCTCAGGAGGTAAATGCATGGAGCACAGAAACATGTTATTGGAAGTTTTGATATGTTCGATTGTGCGGGAAGGAATGCATGAGATTTTCCCCAGGTTATCACCATGTCTTTAGGGTTTGGTAATATTTCTCCAAGCTTACTTTTTTGTCTGTTTTGGTTTTGAAAATTCAGCTAAGTTCTTTTTCTAGCTCTACACAATAAAATGCATGCAATCCTTCCATAAAAATTACCTGTGCCACAGTATACAAAAGAAATATTCCAGAGACTGAAGAAATAGCTTTCTGCCTGCCTCTCTTCCTGCAGTTATTTCCACCATACTCACACATTTACAAAAAGTGCAGTTTTGACTTCTTTTTTAAATAGTGTTTACTGTCCTGTGGTTAGATGGTGCCATTCCCAAAGCTGTAAGCTGACCTGTCTTATTACCAACACTCTTACTGCAGGGGGGTTGGACCAGACGATCTTCGAGGTCCCTTCCAGCCCTAACATTCTGTGATTCTGTGATGATGATGCTGCATTGGGGAAAAAAGATTCCCTATAACTTACAAAAAAATTCCCTTTGGAGAAGAGGCAAGGCACCGATTTAGGAAAGGATAAAGGTCAAATCCATAGCACATAATTGCTCAGCAAAACCATTTGAGGTTTTGTGGTGTAAAAGTGACATGAGATTTTTATCATATAATGGTGCACTAGTGCTATCATAGTCTTAGACATTATTCCACTTTTTCACTCAGCACTGACAAATGGCCCCAAAAGAAGCTTCTAAAGAAATAAGCAAGTTCAGTATTTTAACAGAAGAAAAAGCTCCTGCAGAACTGTAGATGTGTAATAATATCAGGAAATAATGCTCAGGCAATTGAATTCTCAGGTATGGGTATGCTGCTAGATCCTAACATCTTGAGGGACGTTGCTCCTACCAAAAGCTTGTATGTGAAGAAGTAATGTGCATCACTGTGAGATAAATTGTTCTGGGAGGTAGTGAAATCAGATCAAACTCTCTGCAAACAAGAACAGCTGCAAATGCTGAGAACAGGGCAGGAAACTCACTGGACTGAGGGCTTTATACTCTTTTTTCAAGTCCTGAAAATTGCACTGAAATAACACAGAAGGGCAGGTAAACACCAAAAGAAAGAAATGTTCTTTATGTCTGGTGCAGTCGAGAGCTGAGGCCAAAGTCAACACAAGGTGGCTTTAGACATAAAACTCCTCAGTCTGTCTCGATGGCTTGGGTTTTTCCTCCCTCCTTAGTAATGTTGTTATTATGTGCAACAAAGAAAGATTTCATGCCATTTGCTTAAATATTAACTACTTTCAATTTGAGGAGGAAACACTAACCACTGGCTTTGCATAAATATTCTACTCTTATATGCCAACGAATGACACATATCCTCTCTTCTGAAAGGATGTAATGGCTATCCATTCTATGCAGAAAGTCACAACTACTTGGTAGGAAAAATTGCTTTATAAGCCTATTAAGTGGGGAATCAGAAGTTTATGGTAATATGATACACTAAAATATAATATTATGGACAAAATGAATGAAAAAGAAATCGTAATAACTGGATGAAGAGCATTAAAGTCTCTGTACAGAAAAAAATGGTTGCAGACTGTACACAGTGTACATTGAAAACAATGAAGCTGTCATAGAAATAATATTTACCTGATTTGGAATTGCATGAAAGGTAAGACACCGATGCAGGGTTCTTTTCTCTCCATCCAAATCCAGCTCTGGTGATGCAGACTGCAGAGACTTCAATGAACCTGGAGAATTCACTCAGAATTCATCTGTCTAGGACCAGAGCAGATGCTACCAATCCTCCTTGGTATTTGCTCTCTGACCTCAGATACAGAGGTGGGCCAAAAGCATGGGTAGCATTTGTGTTACCAATATTTAATACTGATTACCAATATTTAATACTAGACATATGGAAATTAACAAACCCACCCAGAGTTTCCATAATTTATACAAGAATGAGTGGGTGAGATGGTCCACAGGGAGCCAAAGGTATAGGTAGCACAACAATTTTGTTGATCTTCCCTGGGCTTCATCGTTTGTGTAGCATAAAGCTGCCTGAACCTGAACTACAAAGGCTTTAAGACTACCATATTATGGTGGCTATACATAGCTACCTAAACGCAATCAGTGAATGTTATTTAACTTCTCCCTTAATCATTAACATATTATATAACCATGTTACTGTGTGCTTGTGTTGTCACTTATGTCCTTGCTTCAAAACCATGATTCAGTGGAGGATAATTCTTTGCTTATTTTCCAGCTTCTTTGTGGTAACTCTCATTGATGCATATAGTGAAGACAAGAGAAAGACATTAGTGAAACTTCTCAGATCCTTCCACTCTACATAGACCTGAAAGCCAAATCTTTTATTGTTTTTGCATCCACTCAATGATGGAACTTTTGTCCTAACTGTTTGGCCCTAGTCTCATTCAGTTGTCAGCAGTAGCTTTTCCAAAATTAAGAGCAATGAGTGCAGAATATAATGCACCCTTCCTCACACATAATTTGACTCAGACTCCCTTACTCAACCAATTCCCCCAGCTAGTATTACTTTTCCTAACAATTACCCCCCTTCCTGGACCATGATGCTCAGCAAGATCACATGGTGTTTCTCCCTCCATTCTCACCAGCTTTATTGCAAGTGTTCACAGAGTTCAACAGGCTGAACCTTCTGGGTGAGGAGCAGAGCATACAAAGCTCAGCAAGAACACATCTGTAGACTTCAGTCACACAAAGCACCATATAATCCCACATCTTCAGAGGTATCAGCTAGATCACTGTGTCTCCTCATAAAACACGAGTTTTTGAACTGAAGACAGGCCTGAGGGGCAGGATAACTATGAAGCTGTACAGTCCTGGGACTTACTTTTGACTGGGGGAACAAAACTCAGCTCCCTCCACTCCCAGCCCTTTAGATTTTAAAGACTCTGCTGCAGACTGAGAAAGAATTTAATGCAACAGTGTTCTTTGGGGGGTTGAAAACCTACTTGATTTCAGGTACATTATTTCTTCCGTTTCTGATGGCTGGATTGAACATTATTTGTATACTAAATAACAGAAGCTACAAGCAGAGTCCATGACAAAGAGCAGCTGCAGTAGAAGCTGGTGTAACAGCCAATCTGCATTTGTTGATGTCTGTAGCCTTCAGCCTGGGGGGCAGTAACCACAAGCAAATTAAACTTCCAGGTTATGGAAAACCCTCACGGCAATATTTTCTATGGTTCATTCATGCCAAGACAGCATGAAGATAGTAAGAGACCATTTTAAATAGCCTTTTAAAATTATTTGGGTGGTTTTTTTGGAAAAAAAGAAAAAAGTCAGAAAACATTTCAAACTGAAACTTCATGAGAGTATCTTGGAATGCTAGAAGTTTAGACCTATAAGTACCTCAAGATATAACCTGCACCTTGTTTGAGCCAGATAAATTTGAGGCATTTTGATAGGCTTTATCGATAGACCAGGAAAACTATTTCGCCTCTAACTAGTAATCTGAGCTTCTTTAAACAATATATTTAGTTACATTAAGTTCAGGCTTAAATTACTTTTCTTCCTAACAAGATAGTTCACTACTTGTGCTGATTGGTTATTTCTGTCCAGCAACATGTTAATTCACTGATCTACCCTTCAATTCCATTTGCTCAACACACCAAAAGTCAAAGGAGATACAGCACAGACTAATGTTTCCATCATTTAGTGTGTCTATGTTGTACATCAGACTGGGTGCTTATGGGATGTTTATTCATGCTTGTGTTACTGAATTGCTGTCCAGAGCAGCATTGATTTTACATACTGCTACATAAGGTGCAGTGAGACAAGATTAATAAAAAAGAGGCGTGTTGCAAAGATTTACTACTGATATTTTTTTTTGTCTATCCTTGTTCTTACACAGCATTTGGGCATCTATCAGTCAAAAATGTTATACAAGTGTTTGGCAACACTACATTAACCATCCCCTAATGCAGTAAGAGTTATTGGTGTCCTCCGTTGTAGGCTTTATTCATTTAACATAGTGATCAAAAGGCACATTGTATTGCCACTAAACCTTGAGTCACCCTCCCCCAGGAACAATCACCCTTTCCATTTGGGTGGAGATAGTGCACTTCCTACTAAGGGAGTAGTGATCTCAGTCCAAAATTTCTTGATGATATTAAGTTGAAGGGGGCAATTTTGTATTGAGGAGACAGGGGAAAGGAGGCTGACTGCATACATAGCAGTAAGCTCTTGTCATTACACTACTAAGATCACAGCAGCAGTTGAGTGTGACACTTTTTCCCAGCACAGTTACAGAGGGAGAGAAGAATCAGCAGTATAGGTGGTGCTATGGACTTTGCAAAAACATGCGGCAGATCCTGGCTGTAGCAAAGGAATAGAAACATTTTCATTTAATTTTTTTTTAACCAGACATGCTGCCTGTGCACTGTCTCACTTTCGAATTAGAACATTCTTCTGTGGACCCACTGGTTTTTTGGGCAACAGCACATGGTAGCAGAGAGAAACAGGGGGAGGTGGAGGGTGATGAAACTGTCTGTCATATGACTGGGGAGATGATTCAAGCATTAAGAGGATTAGTTTATCCTGCCCTATAGAAGGTTCAGCAGAAGACTTTGCAGCTGGATGCCACTTCCTTACACCCCAAAATAAAAAGCAGGAGGGAGGAAGGGCAGGGTTCATAACCAAGGTTGTGGCAAAACCCACACTCAGGGATTCCACCATTTCTCTGTTATTAACAAACATGACCCTCCCAACAGCCTAGTCAGGGGAAAGAGGGAAGAGAAACTAAATGAAAGCACAGGGGACTTAGGGTGGCACATTAGAAATTTGCTGGAATTAGTCAGTTGGGCTGGACCATGACAGAGCTCTGGAGAGTTACTCATAATACAAAGTTTCAAAATATGTACAACTCATGCTCAAAAAATGGCTTATGTCTGAGGGTGGGGAATGTTTTCCCCAGCCCCTGCTTGCAAGACAAATAGGAAAATGGAGAAAAAAAATACTACACTAAGCTGTTTGCTTAAAGATAGATAAGTGCACTGAAGTTTGCTCAGGTAATGCTTGTTCTTGCTGCCCGCTTCCTAGAGATTATCCAGGCTAGGTACCTTCTAGCACAGACGGGTCCTAGTGGTGCACAGAAACAGAAAAGGAGTGTGCCTGGCAGCCCATCTGGGCTTGGTAAAGACTTTGGGGATTTTAAGTAGGCTTTCTTATGAATCAGGAACAATGATACCAAGTTCTATGTTTTGGTTTGGTTTGGTGTTTGTTTTTTTTAATACTGTCTGAAATCAGGAAGATTTTTAATTTTTAGCCTCAAGGAGAAGCTAGCTGGTAGGTGAATAGCTGTCTTTAGAATTTTATTTTTTTCTTACATGAATTTTCATTTCCCAAATGTATGAAGCTTTTTTATACAGCCACATTTCTGTACTTTCTATGTGAAAAAAAAAAAAAAATCTCATTACTTACACCAGTGACAGAAAATTCTTCTGCAGTGCAATATCAGATTTCTTTTTTGAAATTAATGAATTTTATGGATGGTCCAAATTTCTGACCTTGTTAAACTAGGAACCAATTCTAGTGCTTTATCAGCACTGATCTGGAGTGAGCCTCTCAAAGGCATATACAAGATACCTCTTGAGTGCTGCAAATAATTGAGCTTGGATAATCTTTTCATGACTGCTGGGGCTGACCATGATCTGTATTACTCATAGCTGCAGGACACAAAAGGACAGAACTGTATTTGAGCCTGAGGAGAAGAAAGCTTCTTTCCAGCCTGACTTTAAAAAGATCTTTTCTTGCCTCAGCTATGTATCAAGTCACTCTGACCTGCTACAGTTAAATTTCCATAAATACAATCTACAAAAGGAAATACTTGCTCTAGCTAATGCTGCAGGAAATTAAAGGTCAATTAATTTATCATACTCAGCAGTATAATACAGCACTGGGTGCACACACTACTCCTTTGATTAATCAGAGCATTGTTTTAAATCACTTAGTGCTCAGACCATGTTCCTGCAGATGACAAGACCCATAAACTTCAGGCTAAATCAGGGAGTCATAATTTACTGTCTCTGTCAGTTATGCTGACAGCTAGGTGGAAGCCTAAACTAAGGTATAACAGGTTACAGTGCTCTCAGTGTGAAATGAAGCTCCAGGTAATCTCCAAATTAGATGTACACCAGAAGTCAGTGAAGACTACTCTTACCTGAAACAGTGATGAAAACTGATGGGTGCTTTTCCCCTTGCTTTGTCTCTGGCTCTCCCCTTCAAGTTCCTTCACCTGAAACCATTGATAATGTGGTATCAGTTATTGCCTTTTCTGTAGGTGCTGCTTCAGGAAGATGGGGGCAAGAAGCAAGAAGAAATTAGCAGCAGAATACACAGGAAGAGTTTTCCCACTAATAGGTTGATAATCTCTGCTTTTTGTTTTAAATCTCTTTTCATCTAGGAAATTTCACCCCAGAATGAAACTTCAGTGGTTTACTCCTTTTTCAGATGGGAAAACTGGGGCACTGAGATGTATCAGAACACATTCTAAGTTATCTTATGAGACACAAAGGACTTCTAAGCCAGGACTCAGTGCATCCAACACTCCAAAAAGCACTTGGTTTTTCTATTAAATAACAGAGGGTGATGCCAGGGTGGTACAGAGGTGGTACCTCTACAACAACTAAAACACCAGACAACAGTTTCCACTGCTACCACCCACCACCCCCGCCCCACCACGGGATTGGAAGGAAGAAGAAAAAGGAGAGACCCTGTGAGGTAAGAGCAGTTTAATAAAATAACACAAAGAATAAAAAAACAGGAATAACAATAGTACTAATGAAATAATAGAGCAAGTGATAGAAATTGCAAGTCTGTACCTTTAGACAGCATTCTGCCACATGCTGAAAAACATTGAAAACAGGCAACCTGATGTTAGTCCAGACCTCCCCTTATATAGGGGGCATGACATCAGTAAGGTATAGTTATCCCATTGGCTGGTTTGGTTGTTTATCCTGGCTGTGGCTCCTCTTCTCTGTTGGGCCAGCAGATGCTGGTGATAATTAACCCAAACGAACTAGACAGGTGGGTAACTCGGGTGTAGAGATACATAGTCTTTGCAAGAATAGCTTATGCACTCAGAAGGATTCTGTATAAGCTGGCATCTCCTTTCAAGCTGAGCTACAATCTTTCCTAGTATTTCTGCCTGTAGCATTTTCTCCCACTAGAGATGTATATGTTTTGAAACATACATTCAAAATTGACCGGTGTCTTCATAGTACATGTTCAGTGGCTCTTTAATGAGACCCGAAGTAAAATTCTTGCTCATGAAAGTCTATTTCAGACCTGAAATTCAATGTAGGGATAAGGACCTGTCACAATCAAAGATGTTTATTCAATGAAGAGAAGATATGCCAGACTGATTGGGCATGGGCCATTGTCAACACTCAGATTGCCTTTGTGCTGGTCATTCCTGTGAATTTGCTCTTCCAGAAGCAGAAGCAGCTTCTAAGTGCTCACTTAAAGGCATCGGGAATTGTTGGAAGAACAGCAGGTTCTAGGTCCCTTCCAACTCCTAACATTCTGTGATTCTGTGATTCCCTGAAGTGGCGTGTTCCATGATGATGGTGGTCTCTTTTCCTCAAAACACTTGCAAATATTTTCATTTATTTTGTGATTTTTGTGTTGAATAAAAGCATAGCCAGACACATTTTTAAATACTTTTTGGGGTTTTTTTAGGTTTGCAGAGTAAACATTTTGGTGGGGAGGAGAAGTTTCTGGTGTTTTTAAAAATTTTCAGTGCAGAGCCTTACAGGTACATACACTGAGGTAAAAAGTAAATAAATAAACAAGACAGTAGGTTTCACTTATTTTCCAGGGAAATTTGGTTTATGTTTCTCACACTGTGGTCTTGGAGAGCTGTTGTTCTTGTCATATGCAGATATTTATGACAGGAAAATGATGCTCCATAACTAAAAGTCTTCATCACAGAGATCCTGGTAGTGCAGTCATGCTGGATATTTGATTAGATCAACTATTCTTTAGCAAATTAAACCTACTTTTGAGAGCAAGGTGTTTGCATTTGGGAGCACATCAAATTGAAAGACAGAAAATTCAGCTGCTGATCAATTAAATATGTATTTATTTACTGAACTAAGCATATGTTGGAGAAATCTGGTAAAACACTATTTCTATGCATAAGTGCTATTTTATTTATAAGTCCTCCACACTTCCAAAATTTCAGTGTACTGCAAAGCTAAGTTGAAAACTTTTGACAGTACTGCAGAATTATCAAACAGAGCTGGAATGAGGACTGCTGCTTAAATAAACAGCACTGAAGGACTGAAAGGCAGCATGATACAGGGATGATAAAGAAGTTAGTTGGGTCTTCCTAATAGTCCACTAATTTTCATCACAAAGCACTAACACTCATTTACCTTCTAAAGTGAGCAGAGTAGCTTGGAGTGCTATT
The DNA here is from genome assembly GCA_024611195.1 of Ceyx melanurus. NCBI lineage: Eukaryota > Metazoa > Chordata > Aves > Coraciiformes > Alcedinidae > Ceyx > Ceyx melanurus. The sequence goes on from JANHGL010001495.1 coordinate 38,174, forward strand.
TTTCATGTAGTATATACAATGCATCAGGTTGTGTTCAGGTTTCATTGCAATCACAGTGGTCTGAAACTAAGCCTTTAATAAGTGAAGTCTCATTTCTGAACAGATTTTACACAAGGGTGAACACCATACTTCAGTCTCACAGAAGTCATGCAGTGTGCATAGATCTTCAATGAGAAGTCTGGCTGATTCCTCTCCAGGCTTTTGGGGAATTAACCCTTGGGAAAGATAAGCTCAGTGTCTGGGAGGAGAGACACATCATCAGAGCAGCAGACCTCATCAGGATGTCTGACCATCGATGCCATGAAGCACCACAGGAAAAGTAGTTCATTGCATCCCGTTTATAGGGTGTCTTCAGAGCCTCTTAGGAGAGACATTTTTGATGTGCAGAGCCTTTCTGAGCCTGTGTTCAGCGCTCAGCCTCTGTCCCCAGCTGCTGCTGCAGTCCCAAGTACCATTACTCTGGATTAGGGTTTTTCTCAAGATCTGGAATGTTGTCAGCAATTTGAACCCACTAGAGAAGGCAGAACACTGCAGATCTTTGCTAATGTTGCTCCAGTCAATCCTCCGTGCAATATAAGCTATATCAGGAAAAAAGGAGACACTTCTTTGCTATTACTACATCTGCTTTGAGAATTTAGCAGCTGTACTGTGATTTCCCTCCCATACTCAGACACAAAACAATTTTTTTTTTCAGAGGAAATCAAATCTTGCTTTTAATCTCTCCCTCTGCATCCTGTGGGGCTGTTTCCTAGAATACGTGGGGTTTAATTTTGTTCCCCTAGAGCAGCTCAGAAAACTTGATCAAGATTCTGAGTTAAAACTGATCTAAAATATGGTGTCAGCTCTCATATATCGAAGTGTGTTAAAAATACAGTGTGAATCATTAAACACCAAGTGACTCTGGTTCCAATATTATGGTTCTAGATGGAAAAAAAAAAAAAAAAAGAGGCCGAAAAATGATGTTTCAGCCTTGATGCATTATTCAGGGTACCTTGAAAGAGGAGAAAGAACTAAATGCATCATTTTATTGTAGTATGAACAGGAGACAGTTTATTGGTATTGATAGAGTAGTATAGTTTATTGGTATTGATAAAACAGCAATAGTACAGGTAACAATAGTACCAATAGTTTATTGCTACAGTATAGTTTTCATTGTTGCATTTCTTTGAGTGAAAAGAGCTTTAATCTGTAAAAATATCTGACTACTTCAGTGCACACTGGAATGGAACAGAGAAAGGCAAATATACTAGTCAACGAGAAGATAAGAGACATCGGCTTGTTTAGTCTAGTGAAATAAGGAGTGGAGGTACAATTACTGTAAGTAAATACATCGGGACAAAATACTAGGAAAGGAAGAGAATACTTAAACTAAAGAACAATGTTAGCTTACTAAAAATAGGTAAGAACTGGTCAAGAACAAATCTGTGCTGGAAATCAGGTTTCCAAGCCCCAGAGGAATGAGAATTTGGAACAGCCGTCTTCTAGAGCCAAAATCCCTCACTAGTTTTAAAAGGAAGCTGGATGTATTTATGAAAATAATACCTGTGATGAGTGTGATGAGATTAGAATATGCCTAATCCTTAGTATGAAATTCTGACAATGCTGCAGGCAGTGGGAATTCTGCTAGTGACTTCAATAGGTCTCTCTCACTTTCATCTTAATATTGCTGAATAAAAGCCTCATTTGTGAATTACAGAGAAAAAAAAATATTCTGGTGAGCAAAGGGTCAATTTGGAAGAAACTGTTATGCTGTGCAAAAATGGGGGAGGGGGAAATTACAGTTTCCCATTTATTATTAAAATTAAATTAAACTATGCTTTCTTTTAAATTAATTTATTTTAATTTTAATTAAACTATCATTTCTTAGATCCTATAAAAGCAGGGTACATTTGGAGTTTATTACAGACAAGAAACAAGCAATCTAAGAGATGTTTCTTTGATAAATATTATTATATTGTGACTCATTTTTTATGTCTATTGGACTACCTCACATTCTAATTCATTGGCTAGTGTGCTGCCTCTCCCATGAAAGCTCTGGTAATTACAATGTGAGTTCACCGTAAGCCTTAGATCTTTTCTGTGGTGAAAACTGATGCTAATGGGAACATTCACATCCCAAAACAGACTTTTCCACTGCTTCTTCAGTGCTGCAGAGAAGAGAGTAGCAAAGAAACATCTCAAAACAGAAGGATCTTGAGAGAAATATTTCTAGGTTTTCAACCTAGAAATTCTAGGTATTCTCCTAGTTTTCAGCCTAGAAGGGTGGGAGACTAGAAGCTGGATATAAGGATCAAGGTGATGTGAATAGCTCAACAGCTACATCTGGTCACTAGTATGGGACATTTCTGAAGGTCTGCATAAGGAAGAGGAAGACATGGCTTTTGAGGTAACTGGTTGGAGTATCTAAGATCCTTATACTTGGTTTTTTTTTTTGTTCAGAGGAGCTATCACTTCTACAGGGCACAAGGGCTGTAATGGTTTGATTTTGGTAGCAAGTCAGTTACAAAAATTCCTTGTGACCTGGAGATGGAAAACCAATGACAGAAATCAAACCCAAAACAAAACAAAAAAGCAAAATGAAACAACAACATCAAAAATAATACACACACAAAAAAACCCCAGAACAAACAAACAAAAAGCTTTTGAAACATACCAAGGTCTCAAAAGCTTTTACAGGTATATGGTCTTCCTGTAGGCCACCAGAGCTTTAGAGCATTTAAGGGCAAAGCTATATGGGAATTATGTTTGGGATGCAAAGTTAAAGATTCTGGCTCTGCCAAAACATGTTCCAAAGACCAGTGTCGCGTTGCCATAAAGAGGAATGCAATTTCAAAGGAAGAGGGGGAATGCAGAATATTTGCACTAAGTACTGCTAGATTCTGGTGAAGTTCTGGTCACATCTCTCTCACATACAAATCTACGTGTCAAGATGTTGGGAGGGATTGGAGAATCTAGTGTCGCTGCAAATTCAGGTGTTGATAGATGAGATAGTGTCAAGGTAAATGCTTGTACTGCAGTTAAGTCACTAGGGATATAAGCAAGACAAAGATACTCTCCTAGGCAAAGCAGGGAAGAAAACAAGATGATTTAGTGCTGGGGTGGGATCCAATGGCATTTTTTGAGTCTCTCTCTGCATCCAAGGGATAAACCTCCACAATGGCAGCTTCTGATGGCAAAGTCCAAAGTGGAAAGCTCCATATGGAGATCTTGTTATCTTTGAGGTGTTGAGAGAGATTAAGTTGTTTGCAAGCTTCAGAGGTCAACTTGTGATTACAAGAATCAGAAGAAAAAGTGGAGGGGATGCCCATTCTAAGTGTGGAGGCTGAAGACTGATCTGGGACACTAGGAGCTGCCTGAGAGAAACTGAGGAATGTAGAGTTTGCACAGCCCTTCCAGCCATCAGGGCTGAGGAGGATACAGCACCCTCTCTACAGGCTTTGGCAAGGCAAAACGGCTGATCTTGGCACATGGTATGCACATAGAGCCACAGAAACGTGTACATTGACAGTGTTGCAACAAATGCAGGCTTCTAATTGATGTTTTAAGCCATGATTAAAATAAATTACTTTTATAGATTTATTTATGTATATACAACTGAAGAGTACAAATGGCATCATAAATTCTGAATTACAGCTGCCATTTCAAAATCTCTGAGAAAACAGTTGCTGTTCTCTAAGTTATTTGTACTATTGCTAAAGGTGTCCCTCGCTAACTGTTAGCCTTGACATACAAACAGAGGGAAGAATTATTTTCTGAACATTTTGCTCATACATGTGTTCATATTTATTGTTGTTACCTTTAATTTTAAAAATAAAAAATAATTAACATTAGCTTATTTAACATTAGCTACCTAACTATTGTGAACTATTTAGTATTAGCAAGCTCTTCTGTTAGTCTTTTTATAGTGTACTAATTGGAATCTACTGGATTTTACAGCTGTGGCTGATATGCAAGATCCCTGCAAACCTTGCAAGACAGGAATAGGTCAGCCTGAATACTGAAACTGTGGTCTAAACTTTCACAAATGGTGGTGTGCTTACTCCATTTATCTAGTAATCTGTTGCCAAGCTAAAGTCTCTACATATCTTCAAGTGAATAAAATGCTTTCTCTACTTTCTCTCAAATGTCTACATACTGTTGTGTGGCCATCACATCCCACCCTGAAGCTGGCTTCCCAGCAGGTTTCAGTGCAATCTTTCAAAAAGTGACTAATTTTCCCCTTGCAAACATCTGGACAGTGTGAGGGGAAGGGGTTGCCATGCCCTATCTCACCAGGATATTACTGCTAGAAGAGCTGTAGGAAGCTGCTCACTGAGCTTTCATGAAGGTTTGCTCCCTGCCCTAAGAGCATGGTCCAACTACTGACTGCATGTAGTCTCTGTGTAACCTCTCCTCCTGTCCAGTGACCTCCTGTCCAGTGACACTGAATAGCTGAAGAGATGGAGCTATTGCTTGATGTGCTTCTGTATTTCTACAGGATGCCAGTAGAGGGCAAAGATGACTTCAGGCTTGATGTGAGAAATCATAGAGGTTGCCCTGAGGAGCAGAAAAAATGTGTGAGTTAGAGAACAACATAAAAATGCATAGGTATTTGGGAAAAAGAGGTGTCCTAGGACCACTTTCTTAAGTTCCTTCTCCTGTCTTGTGAGCACAGGTTTCATGTGACACAGCAAGCATCATGAATCATGGTGGGTGAGCCCCATGCTGCTCGGAGAGCTTTGCAGATCCAAGGTACTATCTGCCTCAGACACAGAGGAACCCATGTGTGGACAGAGGAACCCAGTGGAATAGATGTCTCCCTGCCTGACTGAGGTGCTGTCAGTCCCCTACATGCAGATGAAAGGAACAGGCCTGGCTGCTGCATCTGTTGTGCCAGAGGCTGCTCTGTTACACTGGTCCAGCCTTCACTTTTATCACCTTTCCCTCTGTCGCTCCTGAAGGGCCTGCCTAAAATGGTTTATAAGGAAGGGTCTTCCATTGGTATCAAAAGGGACCTCATGGCAGAGGTCCCATTTCTTTACCAGGAAACCTTAAATATAAGAACAAATAAGTTTTTTATTCTAGTCTGGGGAAATGTAATTAGCTGTAACATATAACATTCCTCCGATATATCAGTTGTTACTTTTTAGCTGTGGCTGTACAAAGCATCTGTGCTACTCTGGAAGACAAAGCCTTTCACAGAATTTCTTACCTCTGTTTTTTCATTCCTTCAATGAAACAGTAGGGTAAATGATCTGAGACCTTGTACTCAGCAGTGGAAGGCCACCAACCTCAGAATCTAGAGGACTATAATCAAGTGATGACCTTTGTAACTTTACAGGCATGATGTATGATGTACAGTACAACCACTTAAAGTCATAAAAACCATTCATGTGGTTGAAAAGCAAAGGAAGGTGAATGAAGAGTGGGAGAAAAAGCTGGCAAGAAGGGACACACTGTTCAAGGAGAAATTGCTTGAAAATTAAAAACAATCCTTTTTTGTTTCCAAAGAGAAAAACAGATTAAATACACTGGCCTAAGCATATCAAATTTTTGCCTTAATGTTGTTATATCCAGCCACTCAGCACTGGAAAGGGGAGTCAGAAACTCAACTAGAAAATCCCATATAACATCATTTTCCAGTGGCCTTGACAACTAAAGAAGCTCACAAAACAGAAATTATATTAATTCTTCTTGTATTTTTATTATATACGTGGTTTCATTTTTTTGAAACATATTAGGGCAGTCAGTTAATCTTGTTAAGTGAAAGAGAATATTTTTTTTCTAAGATGTGTACAAAATACTGCATCTGACTTTTAGCAGACACTCAGTATGCCGAGTAAGCCTAATTATACAATATAGGAATAATGTTAGGGAGTGATGAAAACATATCAGACCTCTTAGAAACACAAACCACAGAAATATTAAAGCTTAATGTTACCTCAAGAAAGTACTGAATCCACCCTTCTGTACTGGAGGCCAGTAAATATAGCAAGACACACCTGACAGCTATTTGCATAAACTGTTCTCAAATTCTCATAGTTTGAAGTCTATGTCCTTCTAGAATATGTATTGCTCTTATAGTTGGAAAGCATTTTGTGGCATCAGGCTCTGTCTTATTTATTGCAATGTAGACAGATTTTAATTAATTTATTTTTTTCTCCAAGGTTGACATGAAATAATTTAACCCCTACTTAGCATTCTTGAGTGGTCTTTTACCTGTCAGAAAACTAATGGCTTGTTTTCTAGTCTGAATAAACTATTTTTTTCCCCCCCCCAGACTTTCTTGATCTATATTTATTTATTTATTTATTTACAAATGTTATGCTTTCTTAAAACATTTTCTTGTTGCTGCAATACAGAGTACCCTCATCTTATCTACAGTTTCCTTGAAATGTTATGATCTGAGCCCATACTCTGGAGCCTATATTATGCCACTGTCCTAGAGAGTGGAATGATACCTCTCATCTCTCACACATGCTACTTTTGTTCATATACCCAAAATAACACTCATGCTTTGGGAAGCCATCACACTATTATAGATTCCTATGTTGAGGAATCTTCTTCATCCATAATTGACAAGGCTTCTTATTCTCCCTTGTATTGTGTATAGATGTCTGGAGGGAGGGTCACTGCAATACCTTCCTCCCTCCCAATATTCTAGACAACTGTCCTTATCTAGCCCTGATTCTTGTTCTCAGGATTACATTTTTGTCTACAAATACAATAATTTTGATGGTGCTAGTTATGCCTGGTACTTGAATAGTCCTCTGTCTCAGATGGTGACTATCCCTCTAAGAAGTATGCAAACTACATGAATGCCACTGATAACTCTACCTGAGACCAATAGCACCTGATATTCATGGTCTGCTCTTCTGGGTCTGTAATCAACTGATTGTCCCTGTTTAAACTGTTCCCTTTAGGCTCCCTGGCACCATAATGCAGTAGAATTCAACTATGACACATAGTACCAGCTATATCTATGCTATGCTCTTGTGCTTTAGCTTTCTGTAGACTCCTTGATAACACAGGTAGCACATCTCTTGATAGGGACTTCTGCACAGAAGTAGTGTGAGACCCCCCTCCCATCCTCTCACTGGTGTTCTGTGGCCACTAACATTCAAGTATTATGAAATACACAAACAGCTCCTGACACTGATCTATGATATTTTTTAAGTCACAGTTCTGGTATTTAGTGGGAATAACTAACAGGAAAAGTAGCACATACGGATTTCTCTAGTGCTAAGAAAATAAAAACAAACTGAAAACAAAAACATTGTGGGAGTTTTCTGTACCCCAAAGACTCAACACATAGGCTGTCTAGGTTATATTGGTTGCCATCTGGCTCTCAGTCCCACTCTTTGTTTTCAGTCTCCAGGCCATTATGTCTTTAGTAAATAATCAAACATATTTTGTTCTGTTCAATTTCTTTTCTTCTGTTGAAATGTTGATTAGGAGCCAAAGGTTTATTTAAACAGGTGATAACTTTGATGTTTACTTGGTAAAACTGGAACAGAGTTTTAAGCCACATCTACATGACAAATACAGTTATGTCAAGCAGCATACATATAGCAACAAGCTAAAGCACTTCTAAGGCTTTAGAAACCTCCTGAGAGTTCCAGACTAGAAGATCTAAGTGTTATCTTCCTATTTTAGGGACTGGAGGGATAGGGACAACTGTGGCCATGAGTAGGACTGGGGAGTGTAAGAGCAGTGACAAAAGGAAAGTCAAGTGGGAAGGAGGAAAACCATGGAGCTGGAAAGAGTGCAACTACAACTCACAATAGGTGCAGCCTTTTTCAAAAACTCTTCTGAACCCCAGCCTCACTAACAAGTCTGTAAATATTTAGCTACTCTTGCATAGTCCACTTCATGGCTCCATAGTGAAGCTCTACCCTTGCCCTTACTAAACCACATCCCTGCAAATAAAAATCCACAGCAGATATAAATAACATAGCTGAAAATATGCAAAACCTTGAACTTTTTCACTGAAGGAAGCCATGGTGACTCCACTTGCTGTCTTGGTTGTTCATTCTCTGTCTCCTTGAGCTGAAGCAGTTCACCTGGAAGTCTTGGATTAAGAGAGGCCAAATCTACCTTCTGGCTGTCGGCCTGAGATGCCAACTGGCCACTGTGTCCTTCCAGCAGGCAGCTGTGATGCTTCTAGTAGGCCACAGGAACTGTAACAGGACAGATGCAATGCAGAAGAAGAAAGGGAAAATTAAAGCCTACGAGCAAGGGAAAAATCGGTGTGAGCCAAAAGAGACAAAATAGGTGGAAGTGGTATCCTTCCATGAAAAATTAGTTGGGTCATTACTACATAGTTCTGAGGGGAATAGTGTTTGAAACCAGTCACTGCTCTCACCATCCTGAGTCTTGTTGTTGTTGTTTTAAAGAATGGTCATTTTACAGTAAATAAACTGTGATAACCCCAAAGCCTTTTCCTCCCTCTCTGTGCCAGAAGAAGCTAAGTTTATCCCAAGAATTTCAAAAAACCAAATAGCATTTGAAGGCAAAGTAATATATGGGGTCAGACTTTTAAATAAAAGCCATTTAGAGCTTCAATCCATTTCCACTTTGTTTTTTATTTTTATTGCATTCTCTGAAAGAAGTTTGTCTCAAGACTACATATTTTACCTGGCTGCCACTTCTTTCCTGCAGATTTTGCAGCTTTCAGCTATTATGACCCCATAAGGTTATATTTTTCAGTTACTGGCAAATATAATACAATTAAACTCTCTTAGAGAAGTCAGAATCACTTGGTCAAACAACATCTTCAGAAACTCACTTGAAATTATTTGCCAGAAAACTTATTTCCTAGTGTTTTAGAGCAATAGTCACCACAGATAACAGATTCCTCAGCTACTATAGTTTTGGTCTCTGATTTCTTCCTGTACTTTATAAAAATTACATCTTAACCTAAAAAAAAAAAATAAAAAATCACAGCCCTTTAATTTTGCTTGAGTGACATGCTGGATTTATTAAAGTGGGGGCTAAATGTCAGCCTCTCTCTTCAATTTAAGCAGCTATGAAGGATCATAGAATGGCTTAGGCTGGAAGGGATCTTAGAAATCATCTAATCCAACCCCTCCCTTCCAGCAGCAGGGATACCTCTCAATTAGATTAGGTTGCTCAAGGCCTCATCGAACCTGGTCTTGAACAGCTGCAGGGAGGGGACATCTACCATGCTTCTATTTCAGAGTCTCACCACCCTTGTACTGAAGAATTTTTTCCTAAGATCCAATATAAATCTATTTTCCCCTCAGTTTAAAACCATTTCTCCTCGTTCTATCACTAGACAGACACTCTTGTGAAGAGCCCCTCTCCAGCCTTCCTGTAGGCTCCCTTTCGGGGGGGGGAGGCAGGCATGGCACTGCTCCACATGTGGCATGTATGCAGGTGAGAGGGGGAGGGCCAATGGAGCAGGTTGGGATGGAGCTGGGAAGGGCCCAGGTTTGCCTGGTACAGTCCCGAGCATGCATGGGATCTCATGGTGTTGAGGGGGGAAGGGACACCACTCTCTCACTTGCTAGAGGTGTGGATGGCAGCCACGGAGAACCATCATACAGCATCCCAGCCATGTCCTCATTTTTCTTCCCAACATTCATCGCAGGGAAAGAGAGAGAGAAAGGGCAGTCCCTACAATGGACAGTGCCATTCTTCTTCCCCCTCCCCAGTGCTTTTCACTACCCTGGAGCTACCGACCACGTTCACTCTCTCAGCTTGCCGCAGTGATTTGGAGCACCCCTCTCGGCTGTGTGGGTTCATTTGACTCTTTCCTAAACCCCATTTTCCTTGTGCCATGTGGGGGGGCTGGGGCCACCTCTGGGTGCCAGTGACTGCCATCTCTTTTCACCTCCCAATCTGCTGGGCTACCCTTTTGAACCTGCTTGCTGCCATCTTTCTCTCTCCTGACAGCTCCCCAGCACCCCCGTGCTGGTAATCCAAGGGAAGGTTGACAATCAGGGTGTTCTGTTTCGCTATTTTACATTGCTGTTTATGTCATACACACAGACATGCACATTTTTCTTAATAGAATTATTTTCTCCTTATACGCCTTTTGGTCTTGCATTGATAAATATAATAACTGTTCAGGCCAGGACAGTTAATTTGGTGCCCATTGTGGGGCACAAGACACAGTAAGGAGACTAGAAGCTTGTAGAAAATCCTGGAGGCACCACCATGTTTTCCTTTTTTGCCACCCTTGTTTGGCAGTTATGCCTAATAACCTTCTTCTCCTTCATAATCTTTTCTTTGAAATGAATGTGATTACTAAAATAGTGGTGGGTAGTATTAAATTAATACACTGGGTTTACGATATCATGAATTCCATGCTGATAATTTTCCTTACTAGCATCCACCAAGGGATCTGTTATTACTGGAACCTGAGTAACCACCCATGGGAGTTTACAATAGTATATTTGCCAGGCCAGAGAGAAGGGGAATTACACCTCTCCAGGATTTTATTTCTTGTTTCCTTGATGCTAAAAGTATTAGTTTCATAACAGGTTTGTTCCCAGTAGACACAAAAGATGTTCTGTTTTTACTAATGTTTTTTGTCCATGTGTAATACAGTCTTTCCTATGATGAAAAACAGGCTAAGGTCCTTGGGTTCAACTATTGCATTGGTCCTAGCATGTAGGAAGGCTGCTCAGAGGCCCACTCCACTACAGCCAGCTAATCCACAAACAAGGATGGGGAACTTGTACCACAGAACTACAGAGAGTTTGGAGGTTAAGGTTTAAAAATGCATTCACTTCATCTTCTTGCCTTCATCTGATCCTTATTGTATATCTCAGAGTCTAGTCTGATATTTTAGATTAATTTCAAGAACTTCAATTTCTGAAATAATGCAGCACAGGGAAAAAAAAAAAAATCAATCTTAAAACCTGGGCCTTATTCCTTATATGAACTAAAGCCTCCCTTGCAAGCCTTTATCACTTGGAGTTAAGTCACCAACTTTCTACAGTCACAAAACTAGACAAAGAGGGCAGCATCCCCCTCAGATATCCAAGGCATTTTGCTTAGTCCTGCTCATGTTCATTTCCAATTCTAATCAACAATTAAAAAGCAGGTCAATTAGCTTACTATTTTTCCTTCCTTTCCAGCCGTGCCAGAAATAGAGTTGGCAAAAGTCCTAGGCCGAGAGGAATAGAAAATATCAAGAGGATGTCTGTGTCTCAAGTCTTGATTTGTTCCCATACGTTTTGCTTCCAATGTACAACTAATAAGCAGCAACTATGAAGGTTGCAAGAGAAGGACAACACAGCTTCGTGAACAAAAACTTATCCTCTAGCCTCAGAAGCTTGTGACTTGTATTTTACATGGATTTATTTCACATTTGCATTATCATATTTTGCCATTCTGCCCAGCAACTAGAAGTATGTGAGAACAAGTGCTTCTTCTGCACCCAGCTTCTTTTGGTTGCTAGGGGTAGGGCCCAGTCCATAAATAAGCATACAAGACGACTTTTGTCTCTGATCTTAGCAGCATTAGGAATTATGAAGCTTCCTTCTACACCCAGAAACTTAACTAGATAAACAAAAAGGAGATCTACAAGTGCCCTGAGTTGTAAGACTGTGGTCATTTATGGTGACTATTACAATTAAAAGGCATATTGTGGTGCCATACACTACTTTTATATCCAAATAAGATTTAAAGGGTGTCAAAATACTTGAATTTTTCCCAAATAAAGAATGCTTTGGTCTAATTTGAAAACACAAGTACTTTTGTTTGGCATATTTAGGAAAGTATCCAAAAGAATGTTATTAAATATTAACATGGGAAATTTCAAAGCATGTCTATAAGAAAAATGTTAACTTTTACTTCAGCTATTTTGGGCTTTAACCTCCTCATCCCAATTTCAGAATTCATATTTTCAATTTTTTTGTTCTGCTTTTTCTGCAATTGACAGCCCTACCCTAGGAAAAAAAAAAGAAAAGAGGGACACAGTGTATTTTTCATAACTTCCTCCATGTAGATAGCAACCTAACCATCAAAACACAAAGAGCGAGTTGCCATCATTTCTTGTCTATTCTTTCCTATGAGCAGAAAGGAGCATTGGTAGGAGGCAAGTTCTGTCACTCCATTAAGAAAATATTCTAAGAGGAGAAAACCATTTGCCACAGTTGTTTCAGTCCAACTTGTAAAATCTGAAATTATTAATAAAATATTTCCATCAGAATAGATCTTATATAGACACAATTCAAGCATATATGTGTGTGTTGATATATTTCTCATATATATATATATGTGTGAGTTTGTGTGTATATACACACACTCACATTTTGTTAGTTGTTCTTTTTTTTAACTAATTTTGGCTATAGGCTGTACTTGAAAATTAGCTGTCAGAGTAAGCCCTCCTACATAGAACATATTACCTAGCTTTTAGGGAGTCTGTGCAGGACAGTGCCTCCAGCATCCCAGTCCATCTCAACTCTCCCTTTCCAGATAAGCCCTTCTGATATTAAATAGTAGATTTCCTTGGTCAGGGAGCAGAACCATCCTATCAGCTACAGTAGCACTCCCTGTGCTAAGGTAACTGCGTGGTCCAAAATAACCACTGCTTGAATTTGTTTTTATCCCAAGACAAAAAGCACATCTTTGGACATCTATTCACAACTCGGCACCCTCCCCAAGAAACACCCATTACAAACCTGCTTTGCTTGGGAGCCGGAATGGAAGTCAAGGCAGTAGAAGTCAGAAGTGCACCCCTTTTCCCTGAGACTTTGCCCATGTGCCAAGATTCAGTGAAAGTCACATTAGCTACATCACAGAAGTGATCTGCCAACATGAAAGTGAAATGAGCCCTTCAAGGATCCCAGCTTACGCAGAACTTGTAGGTGACACATACTTGAGCAGAGTTGGTTCTTTGGCATAGGGAAATGTAATAACATGGGTTCATTCTCAGCAAGATGCCTGGCTTCTGGCAGGGATAGGTTTGGTCCCACCTACCCATTGCTTACACCTTGTTCCTCAAGCATGGAGTTGAAACAAAGCCACAGCTCATAATCATGCTGTGAAGCCAGGCAGGATACATGGAGAAGGCCAAGTCTGCACTGAGGTCAGGGGAGTCCTTCAAGGGCTTTCCTGAACAAAAAGAAGCAAAAAATCTAATGGGTGCTGCAATCTGTTAAACCTTTTATTCCTAGATATTATGGTGCTATTTTACTACAAGAAGATGGAGGCTTAAAAAAAAAAAAAAAAAAAAACAAAAAAAAAGGTTAACAAAACCCATCCAACTCTTACTGAAAAGCACAAGGTACAAGTAATGAATTTAAAAATAAAAACTCAAACTATATTGCAAGACTTTCCCTACCTCCCCCCAGGTCCTTGTGCAAGAGTTGAGGTAGTTTACAGGTTCTTCAGGGCTTAAGTCCAGCTACAGGGAATCACCCTGAAGGGAGCAAAGTGGCATTTGCCTGTGTAAAACAGTCCTGAACAGCCAATCTCTGCTATACCCCATGTTCATCTCCCAGAATGAAAGGCTTGAGTTCTCCATTTCCATGAACTGCAGGTTGCTGGTATCATGTTGCACCACACATTGTAAAGACCTATGATAAGTATTCAGTAAAATCAGTTTAAGTGTCAGCAGGTCTGCAGATTTTATCTATTAAGCTATTATGCTCAGAGGAACCTGCAGCCAGGCATGGATTATAAGAACAAGCACTTAACAGATACAGGTTTATCCCGTTTTCCTACTTCTCTCTACCCTAACCCCTATAAATTACTAACACTCTACTAAAATACCCAGGGCAGAAGGTGAACAAGTCTGTGGGAAGTAACTTGCTAGGAGCAAATAGAAATAGTATCAGGTGCTTCCCAGTCTCAGACTTGTCCTGCCCTCAGCATCATGAGGGGACCTCAGTTCCCTCTTTGCCTGTTGTTGGGAGTCACCTGTTAGGCACCACTTCTTCCTCCACTATGTTGTGGGGCTGGGGAAAAGTGTAAGGATTGGCTACTCTACACAAACCACGACAGCACCCACCCTTCCCTCCTGTGCCTCTGCACGTCCCCACTTTCCTAGCTTGCACAGCAGCAATTTCACTTGGTTGCCTAAGGTTTTCTTTGCCCTCAGGCTGAGGTTGTACCCATTTCTGTAGATAACTCCATGCCCCATCATTGGTATCACCAAGTCACATTTTGCTACCCATTAAAGCAGGTATCTATTTTCCAAAGTGTTTTAAGGAAACTTCTGGAGTTGCAGGACTGCAAATACTTCTAGCCTGAAAAATGGTGAGCAATGCTGCTCGAAATCTTGTGAAAATCCATAGATGGATACTCAAGATATTTTAGTAGCTCTGGGTTAAGATTCAGATAGCAAACACAGGTCTTATTTGAGTGGTCATACTGATCAATTCTACTAATTCCTGTCTCAGTGAACCTTTTTTAAAAATAGCTCCCTGAAAAAAACACAGCCCCTAGAATCAACTTTCGTCTTTTGACGTTTGGTCAACGTCCTCACTGAATAACACTTTGTGATGCTGTATCTGATTGAAGACCAGATGCCATTGAACTGAATTCATCAATACCCCATACAAGTACAGGCATCTGCTTGCATAAAACAACTTGGTTTTTTGGCTTACTTTCCTTCAAGCTCTTTGGACCAGTTTCATCAGTGAGGTGCATTACAAGCACAGGGAGAAGCAAAAAGATCTCATTTCTTGATAGACATTCTCCTTATGACAGAGGGCATAAACTGTAAAATTTTTATTGAAAAATATTAAAATAAATTACATTTTACAAAGACTTAGCAAATATTTACATACAGTATGATTCCAGTGACAAATCATCAACAAAGAACAGACAGGTATATTATGGAGTGATAAGAGACAACTGTACAAACTTTAAAAACCATATGAAAGACAAGAATTTTTAAAAAATATAAATCCATCACAAGTGGAATGTATCCCATGAGGCACAAAAATTACAAGTCTATGACAGCTGTTTGTTTTATTTTTGTTTAGGTCAATAGACTTGTATATTGCTTTTTGCCCTCCTCCTCAGTGATGCCTGTCTCTACTAATACTCACCCAGATCCACTGGATAAAAAAAAAAATAAATCTTAACATATACAACTGTTTAACTGATAAACCATTATCAGTTTAAGTTAAATTAAAAGTCTATGCTTTTCATTTCTGCATGTTTTGAAACATCCATTGCCAGCAATGGATTCACAAATCATTAGTTCAGAAAAATTTAACACACCACTTTTTGTAATCCCTCAGTAATTTCGTACCAGTGTATCAGATGTGTTAAGACTGCCTGCTGCAAGATAGGGATCTCAAAAAACTAACAGCAAACCAAATGTCACAATGATGTTACGAAGGATGGGGTCACAAGCTATAGCACTTAAAAGGGCCTTTGTAGAAACTTTTGTTGTTAGATTTCAGGATTTTAAAAATCTATTAAAAAAAAAAAAAGTACTAGCTCATCTTGGCAAAATTAGTAAGTTTATAGTGTGGAAGTGGACCCATGCTTCACGTGATGTGACTGAAAATACAATCTACTTGTAGACAATACTGAGAAAGAAGCAGAAGCTATTCTTTCTATTTCATCCCTTCATTGTATGACCTATAAGCTTTTCTTGCTCCAAAAATTCATTCTTCTTTCCAGAAGGAGATCTGCCTCACACAACCACTTCCATAGCAGTAAAAGAACTGTTAACATTATCAGTTAATTAAGTCTTGCATGGTATCCAAAGAAATGTAGTTATTTCAATTAACCGGTCAATATGGAAATGAGATCCTACCAAGTAGAACCGGGGAATTCACTCAGAGGCACTTGGGGCTGAACAGTTCAAAATCCAGCCTGGACACCCATCTAACTCACTACACATAAATCTGAAGGCATGAAGACATTACTTTTGATCTGCCAGGAAGCTGCTGTTCTTAAGATGTGGAAGACAGGCAGGCAAAAAGCTGTCTTTCTTAGTTAGCACTTCGGCAGTTCCAAGATGGCACCATAATTTTAAGAACCCTGGGAAACAGTTCAACTTTCTGGACAGAGCCAGTATTAAAGCTGTGTGCCAACTAAGCCCCTTCACTGAAAATAAGTAGGGCTTAATGTGACCAATGGTCTTGACCCCTGTGTAAAGAGGAATTTTTTCCCAGTGTTAGGATCCCACTAAGGCACATGATGGGATGTCTCGAGAACAGCTTTGTGAGGTGTGATCATGTTTCCCAAAAAAAAGGGAACATTGTACTTTGTTGTAATAAATGTAAGCTATTACTTTAAATCCCCCGATACACATTATGCAGACTTAGGCTACGCTGACTGCACTGGGAAAGGCCAGAGAGCCACATCTAACTTGGTAATATGAAACAGATCCCATCCCTTCCCAGCTCTGGCATACAAGTGCACTTCGCTGTGGAGAACGGAGAGTCTGGGTTCCAGTGTGCAACATCTCCTCCCAATCAAAGCAGCCCAGCCAAGCGTCTGGGTTCTATTATTTCTGTATTAAAGGCTATATTTCTTTTTTTTTAAATGAAGATTGGACTATACTTTTCCATTTCATGAACTTTCAGCAAGCCTTTTCTCTACACAGTGTCCTGTAGCTTTCGGTCACTAAAACTTTGATCTTTGCATCAATAATGGAAGACAAACTGGAGGACAACAAAAGCTGTATGGAGTGCTTCCTCATTTTAAGTTAACATGCACTTGTTTAACCAAAAAAAAAGGCAAAAGAACAACCTAGACTTGCTACACAAGCATCCCGTGTATCATGCATATAGGTTTGCCTACCATTTCTTACAGTTAGAAGGTATAGCTGTCAACCATAACCCTTCAGATATATAGAAATACTTGAAAGGCTTGGAGTAATTTAAAAAATGATGGGGCTATTATAGAAGTTGGAATCTTCTTGATAGGGCCTTTATCTCTTTTCTGTAAGGTACAATTCAAATTAATCCAGCCACCCCTGCTCCAAATAGCATAATATTATATAATAAAATTTTATTTCAGATTAGAATCTCTCTTTAGCGATATTATCATAACTTAGTGATTGATTAGCAAATCCAATGATGTTGATTCCACATTTTTGCCTGTATAACAGAGGTGGCACTAGCATTGTGTTAACTTTTTTTTTTTTTCAAATGGAAAGTCATACACATGGAAAATTCTGGAGGGGAAAAAAAGAAAAAAAGAAAAAAAAAAAAGAAAAAAATAAAAAAGACTAGTAAAGCCAGTCTCTTTTTTCACAGTAGATCACTTCAAAACTTACCATCAATAGGCTATCCAACTAGAGTGCCAGTTTCCCATATGTTGTCCTTCTGTGGAAGAGGCCAGCAACTGAAGCTGCAGCCAGTATCTGCAGTTATTAGAAATAGCTAGTAATTCAAGATAAGAACTGCAAGATTCCATTCTCACAAAATCAGTGAGTCTGCCAACATTACACTGAAACCGAGAATGAGACAGCTTTTAACTGTTCACTGAACTTTGGGACATACTGGAATGACTTATATACTGTAAGACTAAACAGAATTTGACATGTGAAGGTTCAGAGGTCTTGGCTATTTTCTGTTCCAAGTATACTGGATATAACTGAAGTCAGTTACCTTTTGCCAAGATGTAATCAAGAGCCTCATTTGAGAGTTGTCAGGATTAACACAGATACAGAAAAAAAACCCCAAAACTATGGTATAATTTTCTTTGTAGCCAAAATAATTTGGGTATAAATGTTAAGAAGATATATACTCTCTGCTCTATGAAGAGCCCATCTCCAAGCCAAGAGGTAATACTTTCAGGAGTTTAGAGTCAAAGTTCCTTTTTTTAAAAAGCCTTATGACATAAAGTCACTTGATTACACCTCAGTTTGCCTAAGATTTGACATTGCCCAGCCTTCTTGAAAGGGGGATAGAATAACCATTGTAAATGCACGTAGGTCAAACTTTAAACAAAAACAAGCAAAGTATAATCAACTGTTTCAAAAATAATCTCTCAAGTTGAGTCTGAAGTACCAAGGCAGGGAGGAACATCAAACAATACTGACTAACACACTGCACAGATCAGCAGCAGTGCTACAGGTCCCTTCTGACAGTCATTTGGAGAATGTCTGTGCCTCCCGAGGTGATTATTTCCTCAGAACAACAGTGTCAATAAAACTTCACCTGTACATAGATACCGTATAAGGTTCTTTCAAGTATTTCCTCTAGGAAATGGACAGTGGAAGGACACTTTCGACATTATAAAAAGTTCATTGTCCTGCTTGTGCTCATATATGCTTCGAACAATAAGTCTTCTTGTCATTTAACAGTTCTGGGGCTGAAGTGCAGTTTAACAGCCCAATTGGTGAGCTTCATCCCAGATGGTTCTTTCTTGTTAGAGGGCTCCTTCTCAATCCATTCCTTTGGAATTTTTAATTTTAATGCTCTGTTCATAAAATTACAATTCATTATAGTTTGACAAGCACTAACATCTTCTAGACGGAAGTTTCAGAAGCTTCCTCTCCAGTTTGCCAGTGCATCTCAGCTCATATCTGTATGTCCTGTCCACTTAAAAGTTTCTCATTAAGTACAACTAGCAGTTGCACCATTTTCTGGTGGCAACAACTTCACAATGGTCAACTTCAAGAAAAAAACAAACAAACAACAAACTCCTTGCTTTCTTATGTAATCAGAGCAAGTTTCAAATCGAAGTTTTCAGAAGTTAAATGCTAATGGAGTAACCAAACTCATTTGATGTTCAAAACAGTGTCTTTGCAACAGTATAGTTACACTCTCAACCTAATTCCTCAATGAAATGCATAAAATGCAGTGTAAGTCCAGTGTATTAACTAGTCTTTACTATTTTGTTCAAAACCCATAAAATCCAAGAAGGAGCAGGACTCCAAATTCAACTGTTACTTTTTTTTTTCAGATAAGCAAAGCTGATGGGCTCAGAAACCAACTTAGGATGGGAAAAGGACACTGGAGTTTACTAGTTTGAGACTTGTTTTGTTTTCAGAGTCAGGAGAAGCTGCAAAAACATGCTTGTCTCCTTGCTCTGTTAATTTGTTCAATATGCACTGACCAATTTCAGAAAACCATTGTCATACATGCTTCACGTTGCAGACTTCACATTGCTTACTGTGTTGTATTCATTCATCAGTTGTTCATAAGGCACAGAAAGTTCTAACTCGTTATTGGTAAAAGTAGATTCATCAGAGGACGGGAATTTTACCAGTTTTTTTGCAGTTTCAGATTCCTCTACAAGATTATCATCCATGGAAGATTTTGATGTTTCCTCATCATCTGAGATATCTTCCTCTTCATCATCATCTTCATTTACAAATGTTATATTGGCATGCTCGAATATTAAGGGGCGATAGTCTCTGGAATCCCACACTTCACCTTCTTCTTCACTGATCCTGTCTAGCTGGTTTACAAACATGGTTCCTTCTAGAGGGCTGTCTCCATTATGTTTATCATTAAGGGGTCTCAGTAGATGACCATTTTGTATGTCCAGGGAAGCCTCACCATACTCGAATGTCTCTGTCTTTGTGTAAATCACCTGGGCACCTATACTGGCATTCTGCATACTTTGTTTGACATTTTCTACTTCATCATTGTTTGTATTCAGGGCTTTCTTCCCAATTTGCTTGATAAGATCATTGTAGGTCTCTTCCTTCTTTGAAAGGAAGCTGAAAATGTTGACATCCTTTGATGTACTCATTTGAAGGGGTTTTTTAGGTCGAGGATGGTTGTCAAAGGATTCTTTTCTTTTTTTCCTTCGTTTTTTGATTGCTTTGTGGACTTCCACAAACATACTGACCTTCCAGTTAACAAAAAGTGAAAGCCAAGCTAGTCCCAGATAGATCCATAACTCCACAAAATATCTGTAAAGGGCATGATAGTTTGCATCTGGATTTACACCTACAAATAATTAAAAACAAGAATGTTAGTTAAAAAGCACTCACCTTTAAAGTTACATCCCTGAAAAAACTACACTACCAAAGCCTAGTTGTATGAACACTGCTCTGAGAGGTAGTAAGTGGGGTATCTGAAATCCTTCAGAAAGAAAAAGTTGATCCCAGATCTTCCATTTGTTGGATGCTTGTATTCTAACTACTGGACTACAACATAAAATAGCAGCATTTATCCTTTTCTTGTAAGTCATAAAAGTGAGCTGTTTTCCCCTTTTTAAAATTATAAGCCTTCCCCTGCCATTGAGGTATGGATGTAGGTGCCTTCATTGAGAACAGGATTCAAAATTCCACTTACAAGGACCATCTCTAAAGCCCTGAACAAAGCAGTGGATTTTAGAGAAAGACAAAATTTAGGAAAGAGACACCAGTATGCTCAGCATTTTCTCTTGACTAGTTCTAGACAGCTGCACAGAGAGCATTGCCCAGTATTTACACACCCTGCTTAGTATACTGGACTCTTTTCAAAGGTACTTAACTCTCATAATGGGTAGGATAGCTTCTTACCTGAAATTGCAACCAGGGGGTTGGGAGGGTGGGCTGAGCGTGTGTGTGGGGTGTGTGTAGCACCTGAATGGGTAACAATCTCCAGAAGTCTGCTCCAGACTTAGCCCAATAAAGGCCTTTGGTATCTAAGCCAAGATTTAAAAGCCAGTCTATTGGATCAATACCCAGCTTTAATTGAATCTTCTATTCAGCAAAGTGTTTTGGAAAAGCTTATAGAAAGCACATTTTCAAATTAAGAGTTTGGAAACAGAATTGCCACACCATGCATGTAATGAAATAATAGATAAAATACAGTTACTGACCAGCAACAAAATCTCCAAATCCTATAGTGGTGATAGTGATAAATGAGAAATAGAGGCCTTCAATGTAATCCCATCCTTCTGTCATCATAAAAACAAAGGGAGGAATAACCAGATGGACTAAGACACCCCAAACAATGAAAATCGCTGTGCATGTGATTTGTGCTTTCCTCTGTAAAGAAAGAATTTAAAAGTTAGAGAAAGATCTCAAAATTTTATTTTCCCATCAAGCATCATCTGACAGTATCAGACATTTCAGAGTTTTGTGTTAACAGTTTATCAACCATAACTAAAAGTAACTGACTGAAGTTAACACTAAACTATTTTCTTTTATGAAGAACTTGCTATTCTTACAACTATTTTCTGAAAAAAAAGATTATTTCCTCATATTTTTATTTCAAACTCTTTTCAAGTTTAAGGACTTCCTGATATTTTATAAATAGGCATGGGATACAGACATAACACTCTAGCTTAAAAAGCAATCGGTACCTCATTTTCCATTTATAGAGGATCAGAAGTGTTTAAGACATTTCTATTTATGGCTCCTACCCTTTGCTACTCATGCAACCCCCTGCATAAAGCTGCACACACATGTGCATTTCACCATGGTTTTCTGTACTTCTGATTTCCCAAACCAAGAAAGTTATTGCTATCTTTCTGAAACCAAGATCTAAACCAGTCCCATTTTCTTCCAAGCACTATGGAGCTGCACTGCCTCCCATCTCTGTGCAATTACAACTGAGATAGAAATCACTTGGAGGGGGACCAAAAAAAAAAAAAACAACCAACCAAAACAAAACAAAACCAAAACAAAACAAATAAACCAACAAAAACCAAAACCCACAACAAACCCAAAACCAAACAACTAACAAACAAACAAAACAAACCCCAAAACCCAACCCACTAACAAAGCAACTAGCAAAATGCCACAAACAAAAAAAACCCACAAGCCAGTAACTCAGAACAAAACATTATTTTCCAGTTGGTTTACTGTGCAGCAGGAAGTACTTGTGCTAGCACAAAAGCAGGTGGGAACAAAGCAGGACAGCTGATTTCTGTACCAAAGGAGCTTACATGGAATGTCTATGAAACAGAGCTTCACCTGCAGTTGCCCTACAGGTTTCTCATGTGTAGAGATACATGTCTCCAAATAAGCTGCAAGATGTGTATTTAGCATCAAAGGCTTCTACAGAGTCTCATTATGCTGCAAATTTCTTGCAGAACTAACAGTTCCCTTTTCAGTTATTTACATGCAACACCATTTAGGAAAATTCTTATTTAAGTGTTCATTTACTGCCAAGATTATCAGGTATATTTGGAATTGTAAATTTAATCTATCTATCAAAAATTCACAGCACAAGTGTAAACAAGCAAGGGCCTTACCAGGCTTACTCCTCTTTTTGTCAGAAACTGGCCCAGCCTCTTGGCACGTCCTCCAAAGAACTTCCCCAGAGCACTGATCCATGTCAAGCAGAGAGGAACCCCAAAGAGCCCATAAAATATGCAGAAAAGGCGCCCAGAGGGTGTCTTGGGAGAAACGTTTCCGTAACCTGAAAGAGATAAGTCTGTGCACACTCTGTTCTTGTGGAGAATTCAAGACAATTCTACCTATCTACAGAACAACATGGTGTGGGCTCACGACTTCAACATCTGTAAGAGGTTTTAGACTAGTCCAGCTGATCTTCTGAGTCTGGATGCCTTCCAGTTCTACTCTAGCAAATGTGTATTCCATTAATGCAAATGAGAGCATTTCCATCTTAAGTATTTCCTAAATTTTGTGCATCTTGAGAAGATGAGACAACTATGAAACTCAGCTCATCTCAAAATTTCTATTATGATTTCCCAACCTGAAGTAGCACTGTTAAACTTGACTAAATCCATTTTATAGAATAAAAGCTCAAAATTCATCCTGGAGCTAGATTCCATGTGAAAGATCTACTATATACATTTAACCTGTGATATGATACTTTTGAGATTTGAGTGCAAGGTGAATTGTGACACAGCAACGTATTTCAACTGAATTTAGTTCTTTCCTGGTCACAGAACCCAACAGGGCATTACAAACTGGGGGGGTGTTTTTTTGTTGCTTTGTTTTTTTTTCCTTGCACTGTAGTTTAGCAGGGTGTAGCTACACCATGTAGTAAAGGGTTTTTTTCGTAAAATCAAGAGGCAGAAGATATTGAGCTCTGAAAATCTGTACATCAAAGGAAGAAGTATTTCAATCCAGCGGGTTTTATAAGCACAGATCAGTAGCAAGATTTAGAAGACACATGTTCTGCTTTGCCTTCAACAGACAGGTAACAAGCCTAGATTGCTCTGCAAGTCAAGAACACACAATTCTGCAGCTTAAGAGGATGCATGTAAGTAATAGGACAGCTATACCAAAACCTTCATATGCACATACTTTACGTATTAGTTTAATGGAACGATTTGTAACACTTTTGTTAGGAGATTTTATGATCTGGAAACTTAAGTGTAAAGTTAATTGAACTGGAATGGCACCACTCATCAACTGAATCTGTAAACTTACTGGGAAGGCATAGGTTTCTCCTCTCTATACTCACGGAAAGAGTACCAAAACACATTTTCCCCCTCTATGAACCAGCAGGTGAACACATACTCTAGGCAACTCCAGCCACGGGGACTTTATTCAGTAGCTACTTTTGAGTTATAAATGGAAGTGTACAATCTCACTAGAGCATGTAGAAAACTATAGAGTTAGAAAAAAAAAAGTATATAGTTACCAATTGTAGTGATCACAGTAGCAGCAAAGATCACAGCATTAGGCCAATTCCAGTTGTTGAAAGTATTGTTCCCTGTGATGGCAACCCCCTGTCCAGCAGCATTTGAAACAACCTGTAAGAAAACAATTTACAGTCATTCTCGGAAAATCCTCACAGCCTGAAAAAAGAAATGCATTTGCCTTTTCATGTTTTCCCCTCTTTGTTCATGCTTTCAAAATTATCACTCAAGTTTTTTTGTGAAGTCTGACCTAGTATATTCACTAACAATAACTTTGATATATTAAAAGCTTGCTTCACCTAAGAAAAAGTAGTGCAGGTGCTCTGACATTTAAATGGGGGGCATTTAATTAGATAAGCTTTTACTTGATTTACCAGTCTAAGCCAAATGGATCTCTTCCAGAAACCAAACACACTCCTCCAGACTGAAAAAGCATTTAACCTCCAGTGCAGCTCTTGAATTTGGTTTAACGTTAGGGATGTCTTCAGAACTATTACCCATTTCCAAACACATGCCTCAACTTGACTGGGGTATGAGCAGGACATCACAGAATCCTTGGCAAAGTGCAATTAATGTTCATTCACCTGCTGTCCCTGGCAAAGTCAAACCACCTACAATCCAACATAACACTGTACTTTTCAAAGACAGACAAATTAACACTTTTCCAAAGCATTTAATGCAACGGAATTCTAATAATTGTCCTTGAATCAGGCCCTTTTCTTATTCCTTCTTTGAATCTATATGCCATGATGAATACAAAGCAGTTACAATATTTTGAGGAAGTATAGTTACTAGCATCTCCACAGACTCAGCAAGTCAATTTTTTAACATCTCTACAGGTCTTCAAATACTCATTAATTATTAACCATCTTCACCTTTTGTAGGAAGAGACTTTGGAGACCCAGCCTCTCCTGCCCTTCCAGAAGCAGATAGTAGAAAACTGATTGATAAAAATCTAAATAACTAGTGCAGAAAGTCAAAGTTTTGGATCAAAAACTTGCATCTTGCCAATTGTGACATGTCTTTCTACCTCAAACTAAGAGAAAACTAATTATCATAGTTTCTTCTAGAAATCCCTAGTTATTTAAATCTTTGACACATCATGATGCAGTTAAAGCCTTCTCAGGTTACTCTGCTTTTTTCCCTTCAGTGTAAACCAAGGTTGTCTGAACAAAACTGGGGCTGTATCCATATAAAGGAGAGATGAAGCTATCTCTAAAAGTTGATTCATAACATTATCCCACTTTCTCCATTTCTCCCTCAGTAAGCATTGAGCAGAAAAACTCTTGATCTCAACATGT
The DNA here is from genome assembly GCA_024611195.1 of Ceyx melanurus. Classification (NCBI taxonomy): domain Eukaryota; kingdom Metazoa; phylum Chordata; class Aves; order Coraciiformes; family Alcedinidae; genus Ceyx; species Ceyx melanurus. The sequence goes on from JANHGL010001495.1 coordinate 62,902, forward strand.
AGAGTTCAAGGCAATTGTTTAATTTATTTTTTTTATATAAACATGAAAGGTAAGGAAACTAGTAAGAGCTTAGCATTACCTACAACCAACCTCTTCTTTCCTTCGTTACCCCTTCCTGCCTATTTGACTAAGATCTGATCTTGGATTCAGCAGAGAGTCAACACAAAGTTCAATCACTACTGAAAACACACACAAGTTAACACAGGTTTTAATTATTCTTGAGATTTATTACATATCACCACCCTTCTACTGTAATAAAAGTGCCCTCAAAATGAATGCATTGTGCATACACAAAATTCAAGCAATTTAATTAAAAATGCACTTCAACACACAAGCTAGTATAGAAGATAAAAGAAGCAACAAAAGTGAGTTGGAATGGAAACCCCATGGAATTTTGCATGTTTGAGTTTACCAGGAGAAAAATCTAGTTCTGTACCTTCAAACATGCAAAATTCCATTCAGTGTCTTTCCATAGCCTACAGGCTCTAAATAGAAGAGGATAGAGTTCTCACCAAGGCAGCCATCTATCATACAGAAGTACTGTTGAAATGAGAAGTAGCCTTAAAACAAGTAGGTCAAGAGCAGTCAAGTAAACACAAAGCTACCCCTTAAAAAAACAAAACAAAATAAACGACAAAAACCCAACAACCACCCCACAAACAAACAACAACAAAAGACACAAAAACAGCCAAACAAAACAAAAAAAGGCATTGAGGTAGCTACAATGGATCACAAGATTTCAGAGTAGAGGCCATTCAAAAGATTTTCATTTATTTGTGTTGTGCTCTGCAGATGAACTTCCTAAAGTCCCGAGGGACATCCACATTACCCAACAGACACAATATGTGATCTATTAGCCCTAAAAAAAAAGTCTTTATTTCTTCCACTGCCCAGCAACACTGCACTAAATGTTTTTTTCAAACACCTGTTCAATAGTAATTTTCCATACTATAAGCCCCCTTGGACTTTTTTTTTCACTGTTATTTCCTCACGGAGCAACTGATCTCATAAGTGAAGTGAAGTATCTCTTTCCATTGTCACCAGGCCATTACCTCACTGCATTACTCCACCTTCAGCCCGAGATAATGAGCTCTGTTTCCCAGTACATGCAGTTACATTCAGATCCGCCTGTGTTTGAGGTCTGGAGGTGTGAAGCAGGCCCAGACCCAAGGGGAAGAAGCTGCTGAACTGAGTAGCACACAGCTGCCCATCACACCCAGGTAGCTAACATTTGGGAAAGTTAAATAAACACTTTTCTATACATAGTCACAGATACTCTCCAGCCAAAACTGCCACTCTCTTCCCAGCCCTATTTGCACACTGGTAACTGCTATTAGCACACAGTTATGTTCTACAGTTTAGTAACCCACTTTGTGCCTACAATAAGCCTGACTGCACTATATGCACCCCAGCTGCAGGAACAAAGATGCTCACGATACATGCTTAGATAGCTATGGTGCACTGGGAAATTTATGCTGCTTGGAAAGCAGATACATATTTTGCTCATATTGAAATAATTAAGTGTTTTGGCTTCATCAAACAATGTGAGTGGACATTATACAACTGAACAGCAGATATGTTTTGGGTTTGTTGTTTTTTTTTGCTTGGGTAAATCTGTTAGGCCATGTCAGAGAGGCTTTTATTTTCATATGCTACAACACAGAATGCCCCAAGTTGCCTGTGCTGGATTTCTTAGACCACAGAAAGATTGCTTTCAAGTCTTTGGAAAGGAAAATAGGGGCCAAGAAGGAAGAGGAAGAAAGGTTAGGTGGTGCAGGTGTTCTTAATAATTATCCTGGAAGATGCAATTTAAAAAATACTTTAAGTATGCCAAAATTCAAAAGCTTAAATTAGTTAACTCAATTTACACATCACATTAGATCCCATCTAATGTCTATAAAGGCAGGACTTCATTTTCACTCAAGTGATTTTGCCTCACAGAAATGAGCCTCTCTCTTCTTCCTTACTCCCCACCACTCAAATTCTGTACTTTGGCAAAGGAAAAAGGAAAAGATCTAGAATCTCTGGAACTATTGCTGAGAGAAAACAGACTTGCAATTGCAGAGGGAGACTAAAGACACACGTAAAACTAACACATCTTCTGATGACATAAACACAAGTAGAAAACAGGATGCCTTTTTAACATAATAATGCAGACAATTTGTTCTATTTGCAGGTTCTTCCCCACAGACAAACCCCAGCAATTTTTATTAACGTTCTGGTGACCAGATTTACTCAGGATTTACCAGTTATCACAAGAACTAGTTGTTCAATCTCCCTTACCCTGGGCAAAGGAAAGGAGTTGTCCCAGATGCTCTGGGCAGATGCCACTTGTATTCCTGCCTACAGGAGTGGCAATAGGGCTGAAAAGATCTCAAAAACTCAATTGAAAATAACAGATAGATATTATGGATATATACCTGCCACAATTTATGCTACTGGACTCGGTGCCAGCACAAAATGAGAAGAGCAACAAAGATGTTTCCAAACTGGGAAGCTATTAATGGAGAGCTTTCATTATGGAATGGATACTAACACATTTATTCCAATTGGCTTTTTCTACTGGCCTGTCAAGGTTGGCCAGGGCAAAAGTCTCTATGGTGGCTTAAGGCTGCAATAGTCAGCAGACCCATCTTTGCCATCCTTGTCTTTGTTTTAGCAGGAGGGAATTTGAAGTCTGAAATTTGATCAATACCACTGCAAGATAAGACAGTTCATGACAGAATGATGTTTAGTTCCTGCACAAGTAGTGCAAGGGTACAACAGCAAGAGAAGCAGCATACTGGAGACTGCCTCCAAGTGAGCTTTATCACAACTACCTATGAGGAATACGCTATTTTGCTTTGGCTTTTTGGTCTTCAGAAGGAGGAAAAAAGGACAGAACTATCAAGTTCTGCCTCTGCAAGCATGAACAAGCGCAGAAGGATTTGGGTTTTTTCTAGGAAAAGAAAAAATTATTTTACACCCTCCCTTCAGGTATTTATATACACTGATAAAATTCCCCAAGACTTTTCCTGGCTTAACAGTCCCAGCTATCTCAGCCTTTCCCTGTAAGAAGGCTGAAGTGTGCTCCAATCCATTAAAGCAGGAACTGATGTATCCTTTCAGGACTCCTAGACTTTGTCCCCACTTATGACTCTGAAAGAATTTGAGAGAGAAGCAAAATTACTCAAAATTTTTATCAAGGATGTAAAGATTTAATGCAGAGGAAAAAAAAAGAGAACCACAAATCTAGGAAGTACTTCAGACCTTCCTACAAGTAATAGGACTTATATAGCAATATCTTTTCACATCAGCAAAAAAATCTTTTCTGGTTTCTTCAAACTGTAAAAAAACTGCAGTAGCTCTGGGTACATACAATATCAATAATTTAGCCAATCATAATAAAATTATCAGGGATAATATTTATAATATTAATCGAAATGGTATACTGCTGTTCATCTTTAAGCAGATATTAACTTTAATCAAATCCAAAACAAAATGAAGTGGTAAAAGCCATGAAAAATGTCCACTGAGCTTCTTATGAAGTCCTGAAAAGGATCTAAGTTATTTTAAAAACTATAAAAGAATTATAATCCACACCATGCAAATAGCACACTTTTGTACTTGTCCTCCATGGTTTCTGTGGTTTTCTGGCTACAGCTATAAAATCAAAACAGCCAGCTGTTCATAATAAACAGATTTTTAAAATCACATCAAAACAGATTTAATTTTTACTCTTTATCCTCCTAATAATAATTTTAAAATTGAGTCACATGTTAAGACTCCCAGGTCAGATATACATTACCAAGTTCTGCTGACCTAGATGATATTGTCTCAGGATTACATGTAAACCAAGAGAAAAGAAACCCTCTTAATCAGTATCCCTTTTTAAGGAAAAGGTCTGTGGTTGGTCACAGCACGACTTCCTCAGACTCATCATGCAGACAGGCAACACAGTGGCCATGGCCAGAAATTTCCTGCCCTGTTGTCATATTGCACTTTGCTTCTGCTGCTTTTACTGTGCAAGAAGATGTCAATTTCACAGGCACAGTCGGAATCGGTAAGTATTCCATAGCTAGATCAAAAAGTAGTAGATACATAGTGGAACTAGGAATATATTAATCCTGGCTGACAGCTGCCATAGCTCATCTACATTTGTGTGTCTAGTTGCTAAGCAGCAAGTATACGTTTGAGATAATAAATGCCATAATCTATTGTTTTGAGTTACAGTAGCTAGAGTGGGTAAAAAAAACCAACACAAAACACACACAACAAAAGAAATACTTAAAGCCAACTGCATCCTCCCTGCATTCCTGATGTGTCCTAACTGAATGGAGCACACTGCCCATCAGAGAAAATATTTTCCTCACTAGAGTGTCTTGGCATCTTGGGGTTTGGGTAAGGAAAGGGAAAGAGAAGCCAACTATGCAACTAATGCTTTTACCAATAAGCAAGAAACTTCTCCCCACAGTTACTTTTCACGTCCAATACATGAGGTGTATACATGTAATGATTTATTAAAATGTTCTGTTTGAGTTCTCCAAACCCTTCATATTATTCTTGAGACTAAAATATTTAATCTCTTTTCCCAGCTTCCATGTCCAAAGACAGCTGCACTACTGCTAAGAAAAACCTTGCTATACCATGATGCTCACTGTGGTAGCCAAAGGTACAACGTGGCAGAGCTGCAGAAAGATGAGAGAATACACATCAGGATAAATGGTTTCATTGAGGCTGCAGAAAGAGTGGCTATTCCAATGTCATCTATAGGAGGGCTACTATACGAGTGTCTGTGCACAGATAAAGACAAGCTCATCACTTCTGAGAGATGAAAAAAATAAATCCTTTAAGGATTAGAATACAAAGAAACACAGCCTAGAATACAGAAACAGCAGCACCCTATTTCAGCACACATATTTCTGCCAGCTGCTTGGCACCTGGCACATTTAATACATAACTGTCTCAAGACAATAGTTCTTGAACAAAAATGGTGGTAACTATCCACCCCTCCTCTGCAGCTCAAAGTCATCAGAAAAGTATACACTACTGGTTCCTACCATCCTTTTATCACCCCCATCGCTAATGTGATGACAGGCTTATCACAATTGCTCACTTGGACTCCAAGTTCCCAGCTGACTTGAAATACGCTGGCATATGACCAGGGCCGGCGCACAGGGCTGAGGGAACCAGCCTTTCAGGCTGCCTTTGCCACTTAACAGTCTCTGCAGGACTATGCTAACCAGCAGGACTTAGGATAGCTGACCTTTCATTTCCCTCCCAGCATTATCTGTGTTCACAATATGAATTTCATGTTTGTCAGAACAAGAACCATGCCAGATGTAAAAAGAAGTCTTTTTGCTGAGTGCCAGATTTTCCACTTCACTTCTGTGGGGAACGGTTTGCGACCTTTTTTGTAGAAAGCAAAATAAGACAAATGAACCACATTGTCTGGGTCTAACAGCCAACACCCTTGCATCTTGCTAACCTGGGAAAGTTTTAATGTCCTTTAATTGACCTATGCAGAGAGCTGAGCTGGAAGGTGTTTGGGGCAAGAGGTGCAGGATATGAGTCAGCAGCACCTGCACTAGAGAAGGATGGCAGGATTTAATAAGTTCCACATTTATTAAAAAGGACATCAGTTGACAACACAAGTCTGATTTTGGATCAGCTGAGCACATAGGAGGAGAGGCTGAGAGAGCTGGGGCTCTTTAGCCTGGAGGAGGCTGAGATTGGACCTCATCAATGTCTATAAATATGTTAAGGGTGAGTGTAGGAAGGATGGAGCCAGACTTTTCTCAATGTCATCTAATGACAGGACAAGAGGCAATGGGAGCAACTTGGAGCACAAGAGGTTTAAGGTCAACACAAGGAAGAACTTTCCCAGTGAGGGTGAGAGAGCTCTGGAACAGGCTGCCCAGGGAGGTTGTGGAGTCTCCATCTCTGGAGACACTCAAGACCCACCTGGATCTGT
>JANHGL010001497.1:7932-32073 GCA_024611195.1 Ceyx melanurus
GAAGGGGAAGGGGAAGGGGAAGGGGAAGGGGAAGGGGAAGGGGAAGGGGAGGAAGAAAAAGAGAGGGAGGTCTGAAAATCCCTGCTCCAGTTTACTGTGCACAGGAGAGAAATAGGGTTTGTCACGATCCGGTAAAGGATACGTGGCAATTTTTTATAAAAGGTTTAAAGGTGAGCCCCAAATGGTGAAATTAAGATGCAAACGAGGTCAGATGTCATGTGCACAACAGAGTTTTATTAGAGTAGCAAAACAAAGTTTCTAAAGCAGATAGAACAGGGAGAAAAATAAAGACAGAAAAGAAAGAAAGCAGAAGACAAGAAGTGATAGAATGGTTACCACCCCGGTCCAGGTACAACATCTGTGGGGAAGAGCTTCTTTCTTTCAGGGGAAATACTTCCTTTTAAAGCAGATTTTTATACAGTTTTTTTCCACTACACTCCCACTACTCTCCCTGTACAGGTGAGAAATTCCTTCTGCTCCTCAGGGATAAGGAAGGGGTGTAGATACCACAGTTCTTTGTTTGGCTAATTTATGAGATCAGCTCTTGTAAATCAGGGGATTAAGACAACAGACCTGCAGGGTAGGGGGGTAAACTGGTCTGGTGGATTGTTGCTTAACTTCTTAGATTGTTTGAGACAAACACTATATGTCCTGAATGTCACAAGGTTCCAGGGGATCAAAGTGTCAGATGAACCTGAAAACACAACTGGCAGAAGTTTTCTGAAGAATCGCAGCAATGAAAACGGGTTGGAGAAATTCAGTACGAGAAGATGAAAACAGGCTCATACTCGGCAGCTTTCTTCCTCTGGGTTCACGCCAAAAAGTAGAGAAGAAAGCTTCCCAAAACCACTCGTCTTCCGATTCTCTCTGCATGCATGTCCAGGCCACCCTCGGCCTCAGCTGGCCTGGCCCCACCCCCACAGGCAGGGAAAAAGAAAAGTGTTTTTTTTTCTTTTAAAAGGGGACTTGCTACCCCTTGACACAGACATATTTTCTGTAACTTTTTTAAGCAGATTATTTGCTTTAAATTTTTCACGTAAACTTTCCATTTTATTGGACCCACAGGAAAGGGAGCTGGAATAGGAAGGTTCATCTCGAGTGCAACGTCTGTTTTAGTGAGGAACACCACATATCTTGTGGCTAGACCTCCAAAACAAAAAGACAAGAGGCAGATGGCTTTCTGAAACACCATTTGGATAGTCAATCATGCTGTGCGATTATGACATATTGAAAAGAAATACCAAACATTTCTCTGGACATATCTGAATAGAGGTGCTTCCCTGTCTTCCCTTGACAAGCTTGGCCATTCACGTATGGGAGTAAATGTGAAAGGAAGCCTGCTGTGCCTATAGGTAGGTTTAATGACTGTACTCCTGCTGCTCCAGGGGCACTCAGACTTACTCTAACACACTCGGATAGCCAAGCACCCCAAATTAAAATTGCAAGAGACAAATGCAATTATAAATCTGTTACTGGCTTGCCAGTCCCATACATACTCCAGCTGAAAACTGCTTTCTGAGTTCTGCCTGTACTTATCTGTCTCAACAGCAAGTTACAGAAGAAGAGAACTTGAAAGCTTTTGGATACTCGTTAAATGTGTCCTTTGGGAAACAATATTAATAGTGGGATGGGAAGCAGAGATATCTAACCTGCTGCAGCAACACCTGCAGAGTAGATCTGTGGAAGGTTTAGGCTATTTATCAGGTCTTTGGAACAGTCCCTGTGCTAATTCAGGGAAGGAGAATTACGGATTTGCAGATGTTGAGATGTCCTTGATGAAAGAAATGTTGAGAATGGAGAAATAGGAATTTATTGGTGTTTTGATTTTGTTTTGGCTTGTTTTTTTCTTGTGTACATGTGTATGGTTAATAGTCTCTCTGCTTCAGAGACTACTGGAGGCCCATAGTTAGGAATTACTCAGGTATTGATGAAGGGGGAAGGTACAACAGGATTTCTGTGTTCTTAAATGGGTGTGGGGTTGAAGCCTTTTAGTAATTTTTGTGTCATGAAGGGAAGAAAGCCACAGTCCAGGCTTGTTTTTCCTTATATGGATTTTGATGGTGAACAATTCACTTGTAGCATTTGGGCTCCAAGATGTGATTTGTTTGCATCAAAAAATGTTTTTTGACTGCTGGGTCTGTGTCAGGATTATGTACAAACCTTATGTACAAGGTGAACACAGATTTCCCTGCTTGTGTCCTGGAAGCCATTCCCAAGTATGACCTGTGAATATTTGACTTTCCCAAACATGACCAGTTACAGCCCTGTTTTTATAATACGTTTCAACATTTTTAGGTTATTATTTTAGTGTAGTTATATTCTAATACTAAGTCTTTCCAGATTTAGTTTTGGTTCTGTTCTTACAAGTAGGTATTATTTGCTTTATGTAATTGTAGATCTTCAGTTGCCTTGGCAACATTAACAGTTTTAATTTTAGAAATTAATTTGTTTTCTGTCACTTTACTCTTTGCTTTTGAGACAAGCTGATTGCTATTAAATAATACTTAAAGAAGGAGAAATAAACTACATATAAAAATGCAATGTATAAACTATCATGTAGTATTCACTTGTAGATGAAGGAGAAACCACTGGCATGGCCAGGAGGGAAACTCCTCTGCTCCATCAGAATTAGGTGGAAGCTTCTTCCTGCTGGCAAGGGTGTGTTGAATGGACATGTCCCTGCCCTGCCCCAGGAAGAGCATGAGGCATTGGTACATCCTTCAGCTGCCACCTTCCCTGGTGAGACAGAGGAGAACACACAGGTTACCCTGAGGAACACATTTAGTGGGATAAACGCACATAGTTTGTAATGAAACTTTTGCTCTGCTGTGTTTAAAAGAGGATGGATTGCAAACTGGATTGGGAGCTGTGCAAACATGTTAGTGTTGCTTCATGTCTGGGTGTTGCCTCCTGCTCATAGGCCAGGTGACTGTGACTGCTTTTGTGTATATATGTGTATGGAAATACATGTGGTAGGCCTGGTGTGAAGGACTGGAAGGACCAGAATTCTAAATCTGAGTTTATAATCCTATTTCTGCCATTGACTTTATTCTCTACAGCAGGGAAGATCCCTTGGGCTCTCCTAATTTTTGGGTAAAACACTGACAATATGCAAGGTTCTGTAAATCCAGAAGTGAGCTTTTGCCCTCTTTCCTACAGCAGAGATATTTTTCTAAACTGCCTGCCTGGCAGATGTTGGTCTAACCTGTTCTTAAAAACTCCCTGTGGGGATCCTTAAATAATCTGTTCCACTGATTAGGTCTCCTCAGGAGAAGGAAAAAAATCACAATATCCTAGTTAAATCTTATCTGCTTCTGTTTAAGCCCATTAATCTTGTACTTTTCCAAATGGATATGAAGAAAAATGACCTTCCTCCTTTATTGCAGGAGCCTTCTACATGTTTAAAGGCTGCTATGAGGGTGTGAGTGTTGCAGTAGACACCAAAGTCAGTGGTATGTGAAAAGCAGAGGACCAAACCACTTTGCCACTAACTATGGCCTCAGTCACATGCCCAAACCTCCACTAATCCTGAATTCAGCTGAAGCTGTGAGTGGTATCACCCGCAGTGTCTAACATGCAGCATCAGTCTTGATGGATGGGATGAAGTTGGGCAGTCTGGGAGACGTGGGATCACTTAGTCATTATGCTGATGGAAAAAGTCCGGAGTAGTGAAAATTAAATCCTAGACCAAAGGTGAATATATTTAATGCTTCTCAGACCAAAATGTCAGAGGACAATAAATGTAGGAGATGTAGGTCTCTGTTTTTTTTCCATATTATATGATCTAGGAAGCCACAACTAACCTCTTACACTTCACTTGCTACTGCTTTCTACTTAAAGCCAGGAATTTGGTCCTAATTCAGAAATAACTTAGAATCGAGTTATTGATTAACATTTAAGTGTGTGGAAGGCTTACAGTAGTCTGTAGCAACAAGCTCTGAGGAGCTTTCTTGCCTCATTGTAGAGTTTTTACTTTGATGAGACTTGGCTTCTCAGGATTCCCATTGTGAAAACTTGTAGAGCGTTGCCTGGTCTGCCTGTTGGAAAAACTGGGATACACCAGCATGAATTTTTTATGCAGAGTAAGCAGCTGCAAGCAACAACTTGCTCTTGGTTTGCTTTGGGTTTCGTCTACAGGAGGATTTTTTTTATCTTTATGCTATTTTGAGAGGTGTATCTGGATGATGCTTTTAGTCACATGGTTTAATTTTAGGTAATCCTGCAAGGAGCAGGGAGTTGGACTTGATGATCCTTAAGGGTCCTTTCCAGCTTGAGATGAAATGTGTGTTTGACCTTGGAGGGACTCAAACTCTTCTTAAGCCTAAATGCATATTCAAATGTGTCACAACCTAAATTTTGTGTTGTGTAGGTTAAACAGAATGGAGGTAGCATAATTATATTGTTAGGTGACTTCATTTAGATGACTTGATTAGAACAAAACAACAAAAAAAACCAAAGCAACAACAAAAAAAAAAAAAAAAGAAAAAAAAAAGGTGGGGGGTCGGAGGGGGGGCATGTGAATAAAACACACTCCAAAAATGCTGGTCTGTGTTGTGAAGCAACATGTCAGAGAGGCTGTTACAAGGGTAATTCCATCTCTGTGGTTTTTGGCACTTGTTACATTGTTACACTTTGTGTTAGTATGTTTGTAGTATATATTGAAGAAGCCAAAATGACAAAACAATATGGGACTAAGGTGTGCATTTTCTCACAGCAAAAAGCTTAAGCTGGTGCCTGCAACTTCCCAGTGATGCTAGCAGAGGATTCCTCAGTAAAAACCTGTGGATGTCATCTCCGCTCAGTGCATGATTAATTGTACACTTTCAAAGCTTCCTTAAATCTTGGCCATATAACAGCAGGTGTCTAGTGTGTACAACTGGCTCTTGTCCAGCTGGTTGGTTGTGTGCCACTCCTTAACTTTCTGTCAAATAATAAAATGCAAAGTAAATATGCAAACAGCATTTTAGATACACACTCACTTCTGTGGCAATGCTGTTAGGCTTTTGCTTAATAAATAAATTAAAAAATAAGAACCCAACATAATTACTGATAAGTGGGTCAGTCTACAAATGGATAATAAAGGAATGAAAAGGAAGCAGAATAAAAACTTTTGCTGGCAGAGATAGATTGCTGAGCTAAGAGCTGCTGCTGATCAGCATTGCTATGCAGCCACATTTTTAATGGCTTTTTATTCAGCCACTTAGAATAGACGATTTGTGACAATTTAGGACACTACTAAACATATATTGTCACTCTGTGCTAAATATGTCAGAGAAATAACATTTTCTAAAGTCCTTCTGGGAATGCTGTGTGGCAAAGCAAGCTCATTTTTAAGCAATGTGAGTTTCCTTTATCTCAACGCTTTCTCTGACAGAGTTTTGTTGAAGATTTAATTTTCAGACTATTTCTATAGTTTTTTTGTTTTGTATTAAAATGCGGTGTTCCCTTGGAGACAAAGGTGTTATTTTATATTACATAATGTGATGCGTTCAGTACCTTTTTTTAAACAACCTATAAATCAGCCTGGTATTTTTACAGTAAAAGGGAGAATATAAAATATTTATATTACTGCTGTAAAAGTAGGTCTTTCAGATTAATTTTTTTAAATAAAGCAGAAAACTAGGAATGTTTTAACTGTCTGGAAAAGCAGCTGGCAAATTTACCCAGGTAGTTGCAGTTTTGTGCTGTCAGGTACATACTGTTCTGTTGCTTACTCTGGTGGCCTCAACTAGTGCTGGTAAGGACTGAATGACAGTAGTCAAATTGTTTCTCACTGGTCATCACACTGAGTCCTAGTGCTGTCTCTAGTTCTGCAGAACATGTTAGCCCATAATACTCAGTAAGGATCTGTTTCACCTGTAGGAAAGCTTGGAACCTCTGTAACAGTGTCTGAAATGGTGATTTTGAAAATCAAGCACTGTTTGCAATGGAAATCTCTGCTAAACTTCATGCAACCTTTAGATCTGTTAAGTATTTAAAAATACTGTGTGGAAATGGCCTTTACAATATAAATATTGTTTGATTTGTGCTTCCCCACCCCCCCCCCGCCCACACACACACACTTTTAGGAACTGTTGAACCAATAAGGTAACAATAATTCTTAGAATTTTGGGGGGATAAACCCAAAAATGGGGTTAAACTTGTGTAGATGAAACTAATTCTGTAGACCTAAATGCATTAATTTCTAGTATGTATAAAGCACTGTGTGAGGTTAGATGCTCGGCTCGCTTTAGCATTTTAACAAAGGCAGCAGAGCAAGGATCAGTTATATAATGCCATATGTTGTTGTTTGATTATGATCTATGGTCCTAATCAGTCCATTAAGAGATGTCAAATTTATTCTTCAGGCTTTTATTACTATGGAAGCAAGTAGCAATCAGTGTGGAAGAAATTAATTTCGGAGGTTTTGGTTCTGTGTCTGAATTAAACTCAGGCTAAAGCTGCAATCTCTGCAATGCCATTTTGGTGTAACAAAAATATGACCTGAAGCAGCCTGAGTGCTACATGTTTGAGCATGTGTGTGTGAAGGACAGTAGATTTTGAATCCTCCAGTTTTGGCTCCATCCAGTTTAGTGAATATGTTGGTCTTTTACTGCCCTTGGCTTAAGGGGAAAAAATATGAAGTTACAGCATCTCATCATGAAGTAAAGTCTTGAGTACTGCTTTTGGCTTTGACTGAGTCCCGCTAAGGGTTGTGTGTTTGCTGACATCACAGAGAGTACATGCCAGGCAAGCTCAGCCTACAGGTGCCTGTTTTTCTCATGGTCTCTCCTTCTATGTAGCTACTGTCAAGTCATATTCAACCTTTGTGAAATCCAATTATCGGGGGGTTATTCAGGAATATGGTGAGCTAAAACTTGTCCAGATTTCATAATGTGTAAAGCAAAAGCATATAAAGTTATTTTTAACTTACAAAAAAAATACTGTATAATTTTCATTAACATTCTGAGAAGAACAAGCAGGATCATCCCCTAAAATAATTTATGTGCCCAGAACAGATAAAGTCACATTGAAATAGTTTTAAAACTCTGATTAAAGATTCAGTACAATCAAAAGACACAGTTATATAATTTTTACAGTGTTCTCAAATTAAAAATACTTAAAAAAAAATAAATGAGCCTGCACGTAATCTTAAAACAGGAAAAAGGTGGGTGTCAGTTTTGTAATCCCAGTGTCTGGCTTTGAAAGGCAAATCTGAAAAGCTTGCAACACTCCTGCTTGTGTTGAAATAAAAAACTTGTTGAAATATTTTTCAGATGGAGGAAAGTAAGCTAATTATAAATAAGTCTCAGTTTATGTTTCAGTAGCATAATGAGATTTACCAACCAGTGTAGCAATTTTGTGTCTCCAAATAGTGTTGTTTGGTTGGTTTGTTTTTTTTTGTGTTGTTTTTTGTTTGTTTTTTTTTCTTGTTTTTTTTTTTTTTTTTTTTACCCAAGCAAACACTGTAAAGCATTTATGAATAACTGCCTACTACTTAGCTCAAGTTAAAGCTTAACAAAGTCAGTGGAACGACACATATGTAGGTGCTTTGAGGAGCTCGTCTCCCTGTACATGGGAAGAGATCTATACCCAAATCTTTTAGTAATGTGGGGAGAAGGAAAAAGTAAAATAAAATTAAAAATCCTCCCTGTTCTGCTTTCACTTCACTGTCAATATTCCTGAGTCAAACTCTGTTTCTCTGTTCTAGGACCGCTGTTCCCAGAGTTGTAGGAAGACAGTTGCAGCTAGTTTGTGTACTAGTGGAAATATTAAAACAAACCAAATAAAACATGCAATGTACATGTATTGTAATGCAAAGTCTTTTAGAGATGAAAATTTTGGCTAGTCTGGAAAAAAAACAATGTAAGTTTTTAAGCAGTTATTCGTAGTATACCTTGAGTCTGGGAGTGGTGGTTACCAAAAAACCCATCTATAAAGCTCAGAATCTGTATGTGGGATGATTTCCCACATGAGTGATGGATATAAGAACCTCTCCCATAAAGTCAGGAGGACCTGCAGCTCCTCCTTCACTGATCACTCCTTTTCACATTCTCATCCCTTTGTTACCTGGCCCATTCTTTGCCCTGGGGATGCTTGGCTTTCCCCAACCTTGCTTTTAGCACTCACAGTGCTACTTGCTCCCCTTTTTGTTGGAATTTCCACACCTGAGTGCTAGAGATTGGCTTTGTGACAGAGCTCTGCTTTAAAATATTATGGTTTTCCACTTTGGGTAATGAGAAGAGTACAAAAAAAAACCCCTCAGAATCTCCTTAATTTCACTATTGTTTGTTCTGATGCTAATTTAACAGAATATGTTATCCAAGAGCAGTAATATCAGTAAAGAGCATGTAAAAGGAGAATAAAGGAGACCCTGTTACAGTGTGTATTTATTTTGTGTAAGTCTCCCTATTGGAAAGTGGCATTCTGATGCTTACCTAGAAAACCCTGAAGTACCTCAGAACTCAACTCATAAATATATTTGATTATTAAAATGTTCCCTATTTCTTTTGTGTTCTTTCTCAGCTAACTGTGCCATCTGTGTAGCTGTTGTGAATGCAAAAGGCTGCATCCAGTGAGCGATGCTTCAGCAGAGCTGCTTCTATCTGTCCAACTAAAGAAATGACAGGGTGACTTAAAAGACATTCTTCTTTTTAATTTGTTAGATAAGTGTTAGGATACTCCTCATTTCATGGGATGTATAACTATGTGGTAAGACCAAAAATTGTGTATTTATTAATAACCTGCTATGCACAGGGATGTTGGGACAATATCTACTTGTTACAGCCTCTTGACACTGGCAAGAGATTCTTTCTTGGTTAACCACTGGACGGGCAGCTCCACAGTACTTTGTCAGTATTTAATTATGAGAGTTTTGAGGAGGCAGATGCTTTCTGGAAGGAATCAGCAAAACGGTACTGACAACTTTATTAAATGCTGATGTGAACTTGGATCCATCTTTGGAATGGGTTTGGAAGAAGTGATGAAATGGCAACAAGATGTCCCTTATTGTAAAATTAAATTTAATCAGTTCTTGCTAGATATTGGATGAACATTTTTAGCCAAACCTACCTAATGTTTCTCTGAATTTGAACATTCCAGATGATTTATTTTGCTGTGAAGGTATTCCAGAGATGACAAGCCTGAAAGGAAAATACTGGAAGTACATTAAGAAATATAATTTTGCACAGCTAATTTATGTATATACTTCATAAAATTACAGGATTTCTGCAGTGTTAGGTTTTAACTTTATTCCCACTCAGTTTTCTTATCAGCTGTATGCCAGCGGCTATACACATAATTCTCTCTTTCACTGCTTACTGGACCCAAGCCTACTCAGTTTAGTTTAGCTGGCAATGGCATTTCTCACTTTCTTAAAACACAGGGCTTTCCAATTTCCAAGAATGTTTATAGTACCATAACAATTTGGAACAGGTGTTCCAGCCTCTCCCCAGTTCTGTGCAACAGAAGGTTTATATATTTTTCATTATATATGGAAAAAAACCATAGCACTTAGGATGACCATCTGTCAATTAATTTCTTCTTTGGCTATAAGGAAAATTGATTTTATTTTAAATGTCCTTTATTGTGAACACCATTGAAGATGGTGGGACATCCTACTTCCCACATAGTTTTATGGTTAGTCCTTTCCAGATGATTAGTCTGTTTTGTTACTTGATGTGACTTTCTTTTTTTATTCATGTATTTTTGATAAAAATACGGTTGCATGTGTGCTTGAGTCAAAATTTCTTTACGCTTAGTGTCCCTGTTTATAACTCATGAAACCCTCTTATGGTACAGGGTTACTCCTGGGGAACGTGCTCCAGAACTTTTGTTAATGGTAAATAATGAGGGATCTCGGAAAGGGTCGTTGGTCCTGCTGGTGTCTTTGTATTTTCTCAGGGACAGTCTCCAAATACACTTTGGATATGGTGGGTTCTCCTTAGTGCTGGCTGAGCTCATTATCCCCCTGTCTGCATCTCATCCACATCCCTATAAAGAACATATATATATATTTTTAAATTAGCAATTATTTTCACTTCTGCCCCCTGATAGTCCCCTCTGGCCAGCCCAGCACTCTTTCTTTTTGTCTTTCTTCTTTGTGCCCCCTGATCCTGTTTGCATCCTACAGTTCTTCCCAAGCTCGTTTCTTCATCTCACTGCACCCTACACTGGTGGCCTCTATTCTGCCTTTTGGAAGCTACTTCTGTTCAGCAGCTTCAGTCCCTTCCTCATGACTATTTTCAGGGCACAGACTTTGCGCCAAGCAAGATTTAAGATGCTCTGGGATTTAGCTGTGAAATTAGAGTGGTAGTGGCATCTTCATGATGGGTTACCTCAAGGAGGAAAAAAAAACCAAAACACCTTCTGTTGGCAAATAGAAGCAGTGATGCTGTGTTTTGAACATCAGTTCAAGCTTTGTGTGTCTGCAGTCTATACTGTGGAAGTGTTTTCCTTTTGTATTCAGATCTTCAGAGTAAACTGTGATAACAGTCACTGCAGTTCACCAGGAGGATATAAATATCCTAGAATAACATGCATAGAAGACAGCAACTGCATTCAAACAGTGACCTCTAAGCAGCTCTTGGCCACATACCCAGTGTCTGAAGAGAGAATAAAGTTGAAGATACACTTGTCTGAGGTGCATGGCTGCCAGTATTTCCACTGTGCATGGTGGGGGCTTCCAGCTACTCTTGAGAGCTTGGAGCTCCCTTCAACAGCTCTGCCAAAGTGCTGTGCCTTCCACCTTCAGCCTGGTGTGTCATTCAGTCCCTGCTTTGTCTTTCTTTAGTTTCTGGCAGAGGATAAATTTGATTCTAAGGAGGGATTCGTGGAAAAATATAGGGAAAAAAACCTAATCCCAGCTGCTTCATAGCTGGGGAGGCTGCAGGAAAGGGCAGGGAGATTCAGAGCAGTCGTGAACATTGCAGCCAGCCAGCAGATAACTGGGCTTCTGATAGGAGACTGAAAATCCAGTTTGGTTTTGTAATAATTTGAGCTTGCTTAATAATATGGTGCCATTAAAGTGCTTCTAAGAATGTTAACACAGCTGTGAGCTATTGTGTTTTATGGGTATAACAAACCTTGTATTCCTGCCCAAAGAAATCTTATGGGAAATTTTCCAAGAGCTCATTAATAGCAGACACTAAATATACATTCTCACTACATGAACAAGTACTCTCGAGTCTGTCTAATTGTTATGTCAATTAATTTTACACAAGAGCACTTCAAAATTAGAAGGTGGGTGAAGGCTGTAAATAGGTAGGAGTCTGGATTAGTCTGTTCACTTTCTGTTCCTTATCCCATGCAAAATTATCAAAGCCAGTCTCAATCCAGATCTGGATAAGTGTGTTGTTCCTGGAGGAGAGCTCATGCCAAGTTGAAATAGACCCTTTCCCATAGCGATGCATTTGAGGGACATTTGGCCTGAGTATGACATTACTCATTTCACTTTGGAGGTTTTTTGTTTTTTGGTTTTTGTTTTTTTTGTGTGTTTTGTTTTGTTTTGTTTTGGTTTGGTTTTTTTTTTTTTTTGTTTGTGTTTTTTTTGTTTTTTTGGTTGTTATTTTTTAATTTTAGAGGTAGATAGAGCTCTTCTCTAAATTAATATGTAAGCCATGAAGGTTCTCCTACCCTGTCATAGTATATATATGGGCTGTTACTTATCTCTGTTATTACAGTTGGGGATGATATCTCTATTTACCGAGAGAGAAATAGTCTTGGAGAAGATGTGGTATGGGTATTAGGGAAGATCCTTGTCCTTGTGCCATGCTTCAGTTGGAGTGAGGTGGCTGACCAAATGGACTTTTGTCCATGTCATCTATGTTTTTCTTAGGAACAGAAGAAATTGTAATTTGAGATGAGTTTTTTTGTTTGGTTGGTTTTGTGTGATGCGCTTATTTTTTGGTTTCTTGGGGTTTTTTTTGTGCTTTTTTTTTTTTTTTTGTGTGTGTGTGTGGTTTGGTTTTTTTGTTGTTTGTTTTTTTTTAGCTGCCTTATACTTCAGTCCAAACTGAAACTGGCAGATTTGAGCATTTCAGCTGCATAAGAAAAGGTAATTAATCTCATCCAAGTCCTGGCTGTTATTAACTTGGGTTCTCAGTTCCACTGTGCTGGTTGGCTACAAAGGCACTGGAGATTGGCTCTTTATTCTCAGGCATGTCTAAATCTGATACTAAGGAAACAAAAGAATATTTTTTTTTTTTTTCACATAACTTCAGTGTATTTTGGTAATATGAAAAGCAACAAGCAACGTTTCTTAATATCTTGACTCATAGATGAATGCTAAGAAATATAATCTAGTTTATGAGAGTATGAAATTAGAACTGTCCCGCCTCATAGTTTTCCAAGGTAGCTCAGAAAAATAACACACAGTAATTTTGAGAAGAGAATTTGATTAGCAAACAAGGGAAGATTTCCTGAAGTCTCAAGAATGACAAAAATAAGATGTAATAGCGGGTAGAAGAACTAGTTAACACTGATCTAGTCCCTTTCAATTATAAGTAGCAGGAATGGTGAAGTTTCATCCCTTGGAGATCTGTGTCTGCCTCCATCTATCTTCCTGGTAGTTTCAAACCCACATCTGAAAATAACTCTAATTCTGTGGTTTTGTGGCATCAGTGGCTGCTCTAAACAACAGCAGCTGCTGACAGACCAAAGGTAAACTCAGGTCTGCTGATATTTTAGAGCTCTAACCTGGATTACAAAGCTTTCTGAATTTAAATTACAAATTTGAACACAAGTAACTGTGTTTTTAGTTGATTGTTCATCCAGCCTTTGAAAAAGAGAACATGCAATTCCATATACTTATTTAGTCTATTTATAACTTGTCCATAGAAAGACTTAGTTTATAGATATAAACACTGTGTAATCTCCAGCTTTCTCTGTGTAAACATACACAGGAAGAAAGACTGAAAAATCAATTTCTAAACTGAATATAGCTCAGCCATTTTACCAGTGAATGAGTTTCAGGACAGGGCTTCTCAGGAAGCAATACTGGTTTTTTTTCTAAGGTAGCTCTTGATATCAAAATGCTTTGGCAAGATGAGGTCATGACTGTGTGTATGACACATTAATCTTAAAACCAAAAAGTGGTTATTAAACAAATCTAGGAGTCTTACCAGAAAAAGGCTCATGCCTTATATCTCTTACTGTGGTCTACTAAATACTTCAGCAATTAACTTATTTTCTTTATATTTTATGGTGTCAATTACTAGTTTAGAAATGCATATAGATAATATATGGATTTTGACTCCTTTAGGAGACACTAGTGAGGTATACAGAAGCAGGAGAAATTCAGTCTAAAATGTTTTCCCAGTGTGGCTTTAGATGTGTGTGTTGCATATTTTGATCTATTCCCTTGAAATGGAATAAACACTTTCCCTTCTCAACATATGAGAACTGCTTAGGGAACTAGACATGAGCTCTTTGACATAGACTTTTCCTTCCCATCTGACTTGATCATGTATAAAAGAAATATGTCTTCAAACATTTATGTCAGTGTAAAGTAAAACTCCAGTTTCTGCATAGTTTACATCCAAGGAATACAAGTGCACCCTCATTTCTATATGCTGTTTTTGGCATGCTCAGCATTCATTTATTTTGCAAGAAATAATTATTGTCAGTCAGCAGCCAAGAGTGTCTTGCTAATTTTAAGTTCTAACTAGGGGTGGAGGAGTAAAAAAGTAAGAGTTTTAAAAAAAGAGGGATAATAGATAGAACTGAGTTCTACAGAGAGAGACTAATTTGTAAATAATTCAGTCTAACTTCCCACAGGACTGACTCTTGTTTTACCTCTTCCACCATGACTTCTGTTTTTAAACTCTGTAAGTTGTTCCTGAGTGGATATTAAGCTTTTTTCTTTATATTCTAATTCTACATCTAGACACATCAAGATATAGGAAGTTACCTACCTAGTCTTCAGTAACCATAGGGGGAGCTGAAGATAAATATAATTTAAATTAAAAAAAGTTAAATAGAATTTGGTGGGTTTTTTGGACATGTTTGTTTGGTTGTTTTTTTCTCACATTATAAGAAACTTGGATAAGATGGCAGAACATTTTGAATATGTCTGCACTGTCTTACCTTTGTACCTTAATTCTAAACTCTTGAGAAGAGGAATGTCTTTCTCACACTGTCACTGGGTTGCAGTGTGCTGCCAGTGCAATTTAATAATTATTAGCATCTACTGGCTGACTTCAGGAAAGCAGCAAGGAAAGCACAGAGAACATATGCCTCCCACCAGGAAGGAAAGGGTCAAGGGCTGCAGAGCAGCTGGTACAAGTAAGATAAAGGTTATAAATTGTGGATCTAGCACTCCTAAATCTTTGCTTTCTGTCACAATAAGTAGATGGTTCATCTCTGCATTGAGACCTTTGCCTATATGAGTGTTTTCAGCCATCATTCACCCCAAGGTCTTCTCCACCCTGCCCTAGTCCTGTGGCAATACCTTATTGTCACAGCAGACAGAAAAAATTGCTTTTCTGAAGAGTTAATGTGAAAC
Organism: Ceyx melanurus; assembly: GCA_024611195.1. Taxonomy (NCBI): domain Eukaryota; kingdom Metazoa; phylum Chordata; class Aves; order Coraciiformes; family Alcedinidae; genus Ceyx; species Ceyx melanurus. The sequence continues at coordinate 22,415 of JANHGL010001497.1, forward strand.
AGTAGTGTGGCTAACACCTCCTCCTTAGAAAAGGACCATCATCATTAGAGAAGGTGGATGGAGGTTAGGACAGTCTCTCTGAGGCAAATTTGCATGTAGTGTGTTTTTGCTGCTGCAGGAAGAGTAGAGCTCTGTAATAAGCAAAGCTCCAGTGATTTGGAACCTCCCACTTTACCTAAGCCCTCATATCTTGTTTACTTTAGCATTTTCTTAACCTTCAAAGAGGAATGGATTAACTTTTTAAGTAGTCATGGTGCTGGCAACTCTAAGAATTGCATTTACCACCCAGAAGAAACTTGACAGTAGAACAACTTTAGAATCATTTAGAAAATGATTCCTTGCTTAATTATACATTAAAAAATGGTAAGTTTATTCCTGCTGATTATTCAGAACGAATTATTCACTCACCCTTAGGGAGCACTGTGAAGCCTGTAAAATGGGTAGTACTTGGACACTTTTGCTGGAATAGAGCCCTCCTTGTGGTTATGGGTGAGAGAGTTTGAACTGATGATTAGCCCATGATGACTGGAAATGTGTGAGGAGCAAAGGGATCACGTCAGCTCCTAATCATCACAGTCCTATTAAGAGGTATCTGTTACAACCACAGTGAGTTTCTTGCTCCCGTGCTTACATCGATTAACACTGGTTTTCTCTTGACTTGGGATATGTGCAAGAGCAGAAAGGCCCCAGACTGACAACATATGTTGTGTGGGAGAGAAGACTGGGGATAAAACACTTTTTGGGTAAAGCTCAAACTATCATAGTATAATTTGTGAACCTAATTGTATTTGTACTTGTAATTGTACTTGCATGTTTTGTACCTGGTGATTTACCTATTGAACTGGCATCTTCTCTGCCTTAATAACATGAAAACTGATGATAACATGAAAACTTGTAAGCTCAAGACCAGTCTGGGAATCCTTGTAGATGCTTACAGCAGCTTCAGGGCTAACCTTCAGCATCCCACTGAAGGGTCTTGTTCAGCTCTGACAGCTGTTTTTCTTTTCTGGGGAAATTATAGATTTCCCCAGAAATAGATGAACTTCTCTTTGGTCTCAATGTGTTGCCTGATAACTCAGTTTGTGTCATTAAATTCCTGAAATGATAAGTGTTTTGCTGAGGAACTGCAGATCAAACATCAGTGGCCTTCTACCAACAGCCTAATGATCTAATACTCTTTCTAGAGAAAACACTGAATTATTAGGGCCAAAAATAGTCCGGATCTGGATGGTGACTAGGGATCTCTTGACCTTGTGTGTTGATGGCATAGGATTTCATCAAGGTTGCCTGATGATGGGGCTGAGGGAGGTGTGAAGAAGTACCCTCTTCTTTCCTTCCTTCCTGTGAACCAGTAAGGTTTTTTAATCGCTTCAGAAGGTTGGCTCAGGTTTGGCTTTGGGTTTTTTTTTTGGTTGGCTTTTTTTTTTTTTTTTTCCATGCAGTACTGTCTAATCTGGATTCTCTTTTTGTCCTTGGCTGGATGTTCTCACAGCAGACAGCTCATAGAGATTGCAGTTGAGATGTGAGAGGACAAAACAGCCAAGTTGTATCTGCTAAACATTCATCCAGAAGACAAACTTTCCAGGATAATCATAAAAAGTAGCATCTGTAACTTGATATTGTTTCTTGGCTTCTTAATAAGCCAAGTTGAATCTTGGATGTGTCACTTTGTGTGGGACATGTTATACATTATGCCACATTCTGCAAAAAAAACATGGTATATGTAAAAGTAATAAAGAACTTTTGCTCCTGTAATAATATTTCTGCCATCTTTAAGTTCAGTTCCCACAGGTTGGAGTAGGTAAATTGTTCTCCAATAATAAATTTGTAGTTTTATTTGTGAGATGACAACACTGAGTTACTACAGAATGTTATTTACAAAATTAAACCACAGTTCCTGCAACTCAAAGAACTAATATATCCATCCACACATTCAAAGAAACCCAAACAAATAAAAAGGAATTAATTTGTTGACAGCCATACAAACTGAATAAGAAAGTGAGTTTGAAGCTGTTTGACTTGGAATAATTTGAGATTGGAAGAGAGAGAAGATGGGGTGAAGGAAGAGGAAGGGAGAAAAAGTGCATTCAAAATTAAATGGCAGCTTAAGTGGGTATATACCTTACAGGGCAAACTGCAGGAGGTGACAGGTGTATGAATGTCAGTGAAGCAAAAGTGTAACTGAAGAATTGGGCACATAAACTCAGTTAAAGCTTTACAAGGTGCTTCCTTGAACTTTAGAAAAGATGCTGTTTATGACAATTCTAATTAGTAACAAAGACTTAAACTCTGCAAGTTCGGGAGCATTTGCTGATTTACCTGTTTTCATTCAGGCTACTGACAGGACTCTGGTTTCCTCTCTTACTCTGTCCTAGCACTTCTTCACTCTATCTAAAGATGTGACTTCACATGGATCCAACTGGCAAGATAGTGCATAATTTGCTCTTCTAACAGTCTAGCTTTGAATTTGCTTTAGTTGTGTGTGTTTTGGCAGGCTGTCAGCATGATGGTCAACCTGATCTTTTCTAATCTGTCTATAACTGAGGGTGACCAAATCAACCCCAATGAGGAAGAGGGCAGATGATCTTCACTTAGCTTTCCATGAGGGCTGATGGCTTCAAGGTACAAATCTCAAGCTGTGCCAGGGGAGGCTTAGTTTGGTTATTAGGGAAAATGTAGTCACCAAAAGCATTGTTAAGCCATGGAACAGACTGCCCAGGAAAGTAGTTAATTGCCATCCATGGGCATGCTTAAAAGCTGTGTAGACATGGTGCTTAGGGAGTTGGCTTTGCAGTGGACATGATAGAGTCAGGTGATAGCTGGACTCGATGTTGAAGGTGTTTTCCAACGTAAATGATTCTGTGATTCCAAATAAAAGTCCCCTGAAGACTGGGGTGTTGTCTGTGTGGGCCATTATCAACCATGTCCTGAGCGTTATTCAATGAGGAATTGTTTTGGAATCTTTCTAATAGAAATAATTGGTATCTCACTTTGTTTATTATAGATTATTATATTATAGATTCTTTTTCTGTTTGTTGTCTACTTAAATATCTGGCATAACAAGATTTTTCTCAATCTGTTTTTACTGACTGCAGACACATGAGGATTTAAAATGTCACCAGGTCTAGAGCTATCAATATGCAAGTTCTGCATAACAGTAACATAAAAGTAGAATTATTTCACTCTTACCTATTTTTGCATTAGCATTTTACTAGGTTTGTGTGGCAACCCCCATTCCCTGTCCCTATGTGCTGCTGGTTGTGAGGAGGTAGAGAATAGAGAATAAAGTTAGGCCTGGGAAGAAGAGAGGGGTGGGGTGAAGGTGTTTTTAGGATTTAGTATTTTTTCTCATTATCCTGTTCTGATTTGGTTGCTAATAAATGAAACTAATTTGCCTAAACTTAGTCTGTTTTGCCCATGACAGTAATTGTTGAGTATCTTCCTGACCCTATCGTGACCCATGAGCCTTCAGTTATATTTTCTTTTCCCTGTCCAGTTGAGGAGTGTGAGTGGTAGAGCAGCTTTGGTGGGAACCCCGTGTCCACCCAGGATCAACCCACTGCACAATTTAGGGTCCAATAAGCAGGATTTTTCTCTTCAGGAAAGACTGGATGTATTTCTAATAGTGTATTACAGCAGTAATAGTGTTTTTCTCTTTTCTGATTTTAATAAATGCCTCAGGGCATTGTATTTGGTTAAATCAAGCTGCAGACAAAAATGTAATGCACTACTAACCTCTAAAATGTGTGCAAAATGTTTCACCATCAGATATGTATGCAGGACACAGTGCTATATTAATGGTCCTCTCTAGATTATTCTATGAAATATTTAGTATTTTAGGGTCTGTAGTTTTTGAACTTTCTTTTTTTTTTTTTAAAGTAGTTACAAGTATTTTACTTTTGTATTTGTTTATCTTTAATGAACTTTCCATTAGCATATGAAAGTCAGATTAACATATAATATGCTGAGTATTTATTTTATGTTTATTTCTACTCCTGGCACATAGTTAGCTGATCACAACTGTAACATTAGCCTGTAGATGGCAATGTTACTCAGGACTTAGAAAGTCTGTGGTAGTTCCAGAACTAGTCTCCCTTTTTGTGCTGATATGGAAGATATATTTTAATTTATGATGCTCTCTTCCCCCATGTATACATTGCATATGCTGTGCATAATCCATTTGTGGTGTCTGGCATTTCTGCAGCATATAAGAGTGATAAAAAGTGCATTGAGCTCTCCTGATAACTATTTAAGTGATTTCTTCTACTGCCTATGTTTGACACTGACATGATTGGTGGTTAAATATGTGTTCTCAGTTAAAGCCTGGAGCCCTCATCTGAGCTTTTTGACAAAGGTGTACATGCTCCAGATCCCTATTTTATTTTTTTTTTTTTGTGGAGAATGGGGTCTTTTCAAGCAGCAAAAATTGTTAATTGTAGGAAGATACTTATGTTTGCTTTTTGTCCTCCTGCTGTCAGGTGTCATACTGAAAAAGAAAGAAATTGCCCATCACAGTTACTTGATAGCCTGAAGTGGGGGACAACTCTTTCTGGATTCAGGTGTAGGACTGTGTACTGGAGCTTGGTGTGGAACCAGCCACTTACACTTGGATTTTTCATAAGCACTTACTCTGTAGACAGTGCTTTGCAGGACTATTGGTTAGGCAGGGAAGAAGAAAGAAAATGCTGAGGGAATTATTTTGCCAAACAGTTGAAACTGCTTCCTGGCTCATCAGAAGGCAGAAAATCATGTCAAAGCCTGACGCTGTGATGCAACAGCTTCCAGGGGATGCCTCTGTTGTGTTTATTTTGAAGTGATGATGACAGGTACCCAGATTCCTTTCCTAAATTCTCAGATGAATAGATTCATCTTTATGGCTAAAATCAAGGTCCCAACAGTCCATACATTACTTTATGGTAGACACTGTCTATTTGGAGGACTAGGTCCTAATTCCTTAGAACAGCATCTTTGCATTGCTCTGTACTGCTGTTTGATCTACCCTTCCTGTGCCAGAGTTGCTCCTGAAGTTTGTCTTCTGCTTCTCAAAACTACGCAAACTTTGTATCATAACAATGTCTTTTCTGCTCCTTACCTGCAAGACCTCTCAGCTGATTGCCCGCCAGTATCTTATCTTTGATGTAACTACCACTCTCAGCAGAGTTTCTCACAACCAACCAACTCACCCATCCTTTGCCTGGGAATGGGGAAGGTCAATTGGACCAGTGACTAATTTGCCATTGCCACAACAGGGGGTGTGATAGGGAGGATTCAGCTCCCCATGTCTTGCTTTGCAGGAAGTCTTTGAAGGCACTGCAGAGCAATCCTTAGTAAGAAAGAATAGATAAGAAATGTTCCTTTTTTAATTTAAGTCTTAGACAGAGTGTAAAAAACCATTGATGGATGAACACAACAGGATATAACTGTGTTAGACTCAGCTATAGTTTTAGTAATTTTATTGGATGTGATGAACTTTCTACTAGTATTTCTTCCAAAGGCTTCTCTTCTGGAGACCTTGTTTCAGTTGTAAGGTAGACTGAAAGGCAGTGGCTAGGTGAATATGCAGGGTCATTGTTGTCTTTTCTGAAATTAAAATGAAGAAAACCAAAGGAATTAGATGCAGCTTTACAGCATATGGCCCATCTTGTTAAACTGTGAGCAACGCATCCATAGAGAACAAATTGTGAGAGCTTTCAAGTTTCCACAGGTGAGGAGCAAGAGGAGGACCAACCATAGGTGTTCTTGGAGTACAGGAAGATGTTCAGATGCTCTGATTCAGAATCCAGAGCCCTAATCAAAGCTTAATAACATATTCATGTGATCATCAAGACACATAGTTTTCTATTATTAGGAGATCCTGTGGATGTTTTAATTGGGATTTTTTTTTTTTCAGTGCAGCACCAGAACAGGGCTTGCAGAAGAATAGGGCTTCTGTGCTTTTATGGTTGGATCTCTTGAGAAAATGATGGAGCTGAGATGCAGGTGGAGTTTTGCTCTGCTATTGAAACATGGTGATTGATGGAGCTCAAGGGAGAGAATGTGACCACGCATGTTCTTTGGGTGACTTGTGCCCTTCCCTTCTGTAGAAGGAATTGAAGGGCAGGCCAAATAATGGATGGCTGAGTAGCTTTGCTTGTCACTACTCCATCCTTGGGGCCGAGCTTCTGGACTTTAAGCCTGAAGAGGAAAGGAGATGATGTGAAACAAAGAAAAATATTTTTTTTAATTTTATATAAAATAGCTTTATCTTTTTAAAGAACTATTTTTTCAATTGTTTCAATTTTGTGGTCTAGGCTGCTTTTTGTGAATATCAGAGAAATGCAGAAAAGACAATAAGATGAAATGTTTGACTACGATATCAGGAAAATAATGAGAATGTAATGCTGGTTTACTTTTTATTTTCATTTGGGATGCAAATCCATGTCATGTTACAGAGGGCCTCTTGGCCTCTGTTGATAACTCTAATTGTGCTGGGATATTGCTGTCCTTCTCAAGGTTGCAGACATACATTAACTCGCTCCTTTTTTGCAGACAAAGGAAAGGGAACTTGCTCAAGTAAAGAAAGGAATTTTGAGTTTCATTTGCATTTGTTATCCATGTAGTCCTGTCACTGGTTTATCAGTAGCAAAATATATTCCAAACACATGATGAAATAAACATCACACATGAGTTTCCTCTGATGTACACTCAATAGAGAGTGGTCTGCTATCTGGGAGAGATCAGTTTACATATTATTATTACTTTTTCTTTCTTTCTTTAGCAATTCAAAAGCAAAGACCAGGAGTCAGGGACATCCTGTGGATTTGTGACATTCAGTGGCAGATGCTGAATTAAAAAAAAACCCTAAAGAATATGTTGCTTTCATTCATACAGTGACTTCTTTATTTCTGGCAGATATAATATTCTGATAGTTAATAATAACTGTGGGCAAAAGTCACCTTTCTTGCGTATGAACTTCATAAAATGTTTCTTGTTGACTTAGTGGCAGCACCGAGACTGTAGGAACTACTTTTAGACTAATCCAATCACATTATTAATCCTTTTGAGAACTACAATTTAATTTGTTTCATCCATGATTGAGTAAAGACTCCTTAGGCAGTGAGAAGAAAGGAGCTGATAGTCTCTGGAAAGTTGGGTTATATTTTTGAGATGGACGATACGAAAGGCTGAGAGACTCTATCCTATAATGGAGGGGTAATAATATAGGATTCCTTGTTTTATGGATGTCTTTATGAAACATTAGAAGTCCCATTACAACTACTGAAACAAAACAACATAGCTGTTAACCATACAACTGTATCCAGTACTTAAACTTCCATAAACTTCTCTAAAGGCATCCACAGGGGATATTTGGGTGAATGATGCTGCCATGCTACAGCAAGTAATTAAATCATCTTGGGGAAAGATTGCTTTTCTAACTCTAAGTGAGAAGGCGAACACCTCAGGTGGTTAAGTATATCTGGCTTGTATCATAGGAAATAGGATTTTAGTATTTGCATAGTTATAGTGCTTGGAAGCCATGCTTTGCATTGAGATCACAGAGCAGAAGTCTAGCAGATGCAACACTGTCATGGGAAGCCAGGAGACCATCTCATATTGAGCAGAGATGCCTTTTGTGAGGAGCCTCTAAGAATTCACTTTTCATTTTGATAAGAAAATGTTGTGGTAATGTGCTACAGTTGTGGATGAGTTGAAATACGGCTTTTCAGGCATTGTACTGCAGAAAAGCATTTTTTTTTTTTACATTTGAAACATTTTAAAAAGCCCAGCTTTAGTGATTACTCTGAGCTCCATGGCAGCTTTTATGACTGACAGTAAGAAACGGAAAACAATTTATTAACCTAAGTGTCATTTTAGATATTAATGGAACACTTGATGTAAGCTTTTGGTGAAAAAGTGAAGGGCTTTATTAAATTAAGTTGAAATAAAACATGAACTAGAAACAGGGTTTCTGGAAAAATACCATCAAGATACTGACCAGCCAGTACATTTTGGAGTATCTGTACCAGTACCAAATCCTAGTCTTGTGCCTCTAGCATGGGATGAAGCAGTGTTGATCATGGAGCAGATTCTCCTAGAAGGTCTAACAAGGTAAATAGAGGACAGCAGGGTGATGAAAGACAGCCAACATCTGTCTTTCCATCTCCATGATGGCTTCATCAAAGGCAGGTCCTACCTGACAAATCTAGTGGCTTTCTATGATAAGGTGACAACCTCCGTGGAAAAGGGACAACCTGTAGATGTCATTAACATGGACTTCTGCAAAGATTTTGACATCCTACTCGCCAAGTTGGAGAGATATGGATTTGATGGGTGGACTGTTCAGTGGATAAGGAATTAGCTGGATGGTCGCATCCAGAGGGTGGTGGTCAATGGCTCGATGTCCAGATGGAGAACACTGACAAGTGGTGTTCCTCAGGGGTCTGTACTGTAGGATCTATATTGTTTAATATCTTAATTAATGATATTGACAATGGAATTGAGAGCACCATCAGCATGTTGCAGATGACATCAAGCTGAGTGGTGCTGTTGAAAGGATGGAGGGACGAGATGTCATCCTGTCAAGGGGTAGAAATTCCCTTTTGTTTTAAAAAAACCCAAACCTTTTCTTTTTTTTTAATCCTGCCTGTGGGGGTGGGGCCGGGCCAGTCACAGCCGAGGAGGGGCAGGGGGGCGGCAGGACGGGACAAGCCTGGACATGCACACAGACAGAAACAGAAGAGGAGTGGTTTCTAGAGGGCTGGGACTCACTTTCTTCTTCGGCATGGACTTGAGAGAAAAGGGAAATCTGCTGTCCTCCAGGTAGTTCTTGCTTCCAGACTGGACTATCTCCAACCAGTTATTCAGCACCAGGTTTTCCCAGAGCACCTCTGTCAGCTGTGTATTTTGTGGGTTTGTCTGACACTTTGATCCCTGGAGACCCTGTTTTCTTCTTAAAAAAAAGGGAGCTGGGATTTTTTCCTTTCAAGTCCATTGCATTATTTCCCCCACCCTGCCCCCTCCCTGTTCAACAGCACGTTCTGGTGGCTCCTGCTGATTGTCGGAGGGAAGGGCAGCCATCTGTGTCTGTTCTATATACTACTGTTTCAAAGTTTACTTATACATTTTGTTGTTGTTTGGTTTTGCATTTTACTGATCATAAACTTTGTTGTTTGGTTTTGCATTCTGTAACAAATATCTCTCTCTTTCCCTATATATATATATTGTTTAATATATTATTGTCTCCTTATAAGTCCCAGGTCTCACATTTAATAAAATTTAAGATAATACCTATCCAAATTAGGACACATCCAAAGGGACCAGCATAAGATGGAGAAGTGAGTGCAGGTGAACTTCATAAGGTTCAACAACACTTAATGCATAGTCCTGCACCTGGGTCAGAAAAACCCTCCCTATCAATACAGTCTGGGGGATGATGTGCTAGAAAGCAGCTCTGCAGAAAAGGGCTTGGGGGTGTTGGTGAATGAGAAGTTGGACATGAGCCAGCAGTGTGCAATTGCAGTCAAAAAGGCCAATTGTATCCTGGGCTGCATCAAGAACTGTGGCCAGAAGATGGAGAGAAGTGATTCTGCCCCTCTATTCTGTTCTGGTGAGACCTCACCTGGAGTATTGCATCCAGTTCTGGAGCCCTCAACATAGGAAAGACATGGACCTGATGGAGT
>JANHGL010001499.1:0-20511 GCA_024611195.1 Ceyx melanurus
GGGCGCGGCCGCGGCGGAGCCGGGTCGGGTGCGAGGCCCCGGGGCCGACATCTTGGGGCCGGAGGCAGCTGCTCGGATCCCGCGGCCTAAGGAGGGGACCCGAGCGGGGGCTTGGCGAGGGAGGACGCGGAAAGCGCCGCCCTGGGGCTGCTGCTCGTGAGGAAAGGGCGTTTTTTGCCTCGCCCGGCCTGTGTTGTCTGGACAAACGGTCCGGTGTGTTGGAGGTTGCCCGTGACCCCCTTCATCTCGCTGAGTCCCACAGAACAAAAGCAGCTTTAATATTCATGCGCGTGCTGCTTTGGGAGATAAAAATCTGTTCGTTTCAAAGCCTATTTAAATAATATAACTGTTTCCTGTTGTTAGGGTCTTGCCGCACGGATTTAGCCCTTGATTAAAATTCTAGCGCAGATTTTGGCAGCTGGAAATAGAACAGTGCAATTAGGAACGCTCCAAATATAGCACCGGCTTTCATTGGTGGGTTGGTGGTTTTTTTTTCCTTTCCTCACTACCCTAAATATCCACTTGGAGTGGGAACGGCCTCATCTTTTTCCTTGTGTCTTGCTACTCAGAAAAATGAGTCCTGCGGGATGGAATTGATTGGGAGCCATTGAAGTGCTGCAGTTGGTGCCAGCTGAAAGTCAAGCAGCAGCTGAAGAGAAGGGCTGAACGGTCCCTCCTACCCCCAACAGCCTCTCCTCTGCTGGCAGCAGAATTCAGGTCAACCTACAAAACCATTCAAGAAGCAAATCATCCTTCCCTTGCTCCTATTATTTCTCTTTTTTTAAAGTCTCAGAACAGTCTCTTGACATAAGGTGTTGGGTTTTTTTGACAGAGAGTTCAGTTTCTTGGAGGATGCTGAAGGGATTCTATTTTTTTTCACTGCCTCCTGTACAGGCCTTTCAGCAGAGATAGTGCCACATATGAAAGGGCAATGGGATGTAGAAAAGCTAAGTGATTAAGAACATCCAGCTCTTACAATGTCAGATGCCTGCCCTCTCCCTACAAAGCTATGTACTGATAGTTTATAACAAACGCCTCTTTCAGGAAACTTTCAATCTCCCTTCAGTGGAGTCTAAATGATGAAATGATAGAAGTTTCTTGAACCAGTGTGGTTAAAACAGTAAGAAACCCCTGAGAGGTTATGGAAGAAGATCTGTGCTTATCTCCATCATTACAATCCTGACAACATGAGGGCAGGTTGGAGGTGCAGGAGTGTTCACAAGCCTCATTCCTATTCCTATGTCCATAACCACATGACTAGGAAATTAGTTTAGGTAAATCAAGAGCAGTTACTGTTTTACTTCCTGTGGATTTCATTCTGACTCTAGTCACAAATATTTCAAAGACATTAGGCATGAGAAAACATGATTGTTTCTTTCAAATTTATATTAACAGGGGAAAAAAAATCAATATTAACGTGGAGATTCTTGAGAATTATTTCCACAATATAGAGATAGTGACTGGAGTGAACACTGTGCCTTCCTGACAGCACCACCATTTTAACTGCACCTTTTATTTTCCTGTTTTATTACTATTCCCATGAAATCCATGTAGAACCTAATCACTTTTAATCACCATTTTTAATGTATGCAGTAAAGGATCTGTTGTTAAACACATTCCCCCCCCCTTCTCCCCCTTCTCTCCCTAGGGTAAATTAGTATCCGAAGGTGGCCTGGAAACCCTACAAAAACACCGCCTTTGCCATCTGGTGGACATCCACCAGAACAGCAAGTCCCCTTCGATCAGGAGAGGCAGGTGGGTTTTGTTTCCCCAAGTGCAGAATCACCACAGATTGGGAGCCCTGGTGCAAAAATATTAGGCGAGGCATCTGATGGCAGTGTAGTAATTACAGTGGGAATGGAAGCCCTGGGAAAGGTGAGAGAACAAAAGCCATAAAGCTCTGTTATATGCAACATATGGGCATCATTAAAAAAAGGTTGAAAGGTAATTAAAGAAGCCATAATGACAGTGGATTGAATTTATCTTGTAATAAAAATTTACATGTCAGATCCTCCTCTATCATTCTTTCATTCCGATTCCCAGCCCCTTCTCTCTGTTGAATTACTCTAAAATAATATCCATAACTTCTTGAAGGTAGTTAGTTTTAGAGTTTCAACTCTTATTTTTCATCATTTCTCTCCTTCCATGTCTTAAATTGTATTTTGGCGAGGGAAAACTTAGTGAGCAAAAACAATTTGATGACAAAACTAATTCCTTAATTTTTATACAAATTTATTTTTTGAGAGAAAAAAAAAAAGAAAAGAAAGGAAATGGAGAAAAGCAAACAAACAAACACACAAAAAGAAACAAATACAGGGGAAATTGTACAGCACATGAATAGGATGCCTATAAAATCTGCTCACAGACTGGCCTGGCACTAGATACAAGTATGGATAACACAACAGAGAATGCTGCATGTCCTCCTGTGAGACCAGAAGGCCAAAAGGAACAGGAGTAAACAGGCTGAACAGGAGTAAACAGTGCGGTGCTGCTGTGTAAGAGGCAAACCCTTATTGCAATGTATAGACATTGTTATCACCCACAAAGCACTGAGCTGTTCTTCAGCTGTCCTTGGAGCTCTCTCTTTGCCCCAGCTGGGATGTTGTGTCCAGTTCTGGATTCTTCAAGGAAGGTATGGGCCTACTGGGAAAAGAAAACAAAGAGAACAATAATTATCAGGCTTTATAGAAGTATAAAGAAAGGCTGAAGGAATCTGGGTTTAGACTGACATCCATCAGAACAGCTCATTTTCAGAGGAAAGAAAACTAAGATAAAACAGCAGCAATTTCAGCTATACTAGAGAGAATTTCATTGAGAAGACCAAGATGTTTTCTATGTCTGTTGTGGACAGGACAGAGATATTTTGCTCTCATAACTGTTTGCTCATCTCTTCTGAAGTGCTGTCTGGAAATTGACGTGTTACCCAAATAACACTAAACACAGTCTTTGCACCACTGCAATTTTCCTGGTGCATTAAAAATATACTTAAGAAATGCAATTGGGAAGAAGCATAGTGGAACTGGAGAAAAGGGGAAAAATCTTCCTCTGATTGTAGATTGCTCTCCTCCGAGGCAGCTGCTGTCTGAAATTGTTTTGCAAGACCCTTCTCCTCACCTTTGTGCTGAACGAGCGTGCAGAAAAACCTGGCACGAGCTTGATTTGAAATGAAATAACTCCCATTTTGGAGTGGACTGTGTGATGAAGATGTAGTTATAAAATAAATAATGACTCGGCTCTAACTTTTCATTTCGTCCTTATTAAGTTGCTCAACCAGGTGCTGAAGCCAATAGAATTTGCTTTGCCTCTGCTGGAAGGCTGGTTTGAGAGCAGCATGACCGAAGAGCAGCCACTCGTTAGCTGCCCGGTTTTCTGCCAGAACCCCCCACGATTGCCCGGGCAGCAGTTTGCCAACTCTCAGCCAGCTCCGTGGGGAGCTGCGACGCCGGACTGTGGAATCGCCTGCTGTTTAACATCTCTGTTCCACGGGCTGCTGTTGGGAGGGATGCAGTGCTGATTTTCAGCTCCCATCCTTCTCCAGCTTCTCCAGCTGAATTCCCTCGTTTCGGCGCAGTCTGTGTCCCAGCTGAAATCCCTGGAAAGTGCTGTTGTGTGCTGGTAAGAGTTGCCACGTTCAAAAGTTGCCTCTTTCCTTCCTGATGAGGGATGGAATCCTTCCGCATCCCAACTGGACTGTGAGGACTAATTGAAGTTTGCATGCTATTGAAGTGGAAATTATTCTTTGTTACAGCCAGCCCCAGTGCCATCTGGGATTTCACCCGTCCTCATTCTAGCTCTGGTGGAAACACCACCAAGCTCAAGCTGGTATCACGAACAGAAGATGAGCACCATGCTCTGGTGCTGTGTTTGGTGGTGCCCAGCACCTCTGAAAGGCCCCACACATCCTACCTCCCACACACGAGGACTCCGAGGCCTTTTCTGTACCTTGATGCCTGCAACATCCCTTTCCTTACTCTGCTGTGTGCTGGAGCCACAGAGCAGGACTGCTCAAGTTCATGATAGAAATCTTTGCTTATATGCAGCACAACAGTTTCCTTTGTAATTTAGCTAATTTGTTGCTCCTACTCAGTTACAAGACACACTCAAATCAAACTGCTCCCTCTCTCCTGTCACCAACTGATGTCTTTTACAGAATAAGCTCCAATTTTGTATGTGTGTAAAAGGATTGAAAGAATTCTGCAAATTAAATGTCCTGCTTTCTCCCACTGGGTGCTTCAATTTTATAGATATTAGTTTTTATAATTAACAGTGAATATTATGAGGGCTCTATGATAATAGTGGCTTTCAGTTGTGATATTTAGCGGGTTCTTTCCCTGGTTGGCTCTCCTTCTCTGTCTTTATATCTGGTGCCTAAATGCCTGCAAGGAAATAATTATTTTCTGTTAGATGTTTAATCACAAGCCTTGCAAGGAAATTTGCTGTTTTCCAAACAGTGCAGAACTAACTTCATTATCACACTGACATGCCAGATACACTTGTCAGCTCTAAAGTTCCATCTTCTTAAAAGTCCCCAGCCAATATTCCCTTTGGAAAAGATTATTTTCAAATAATGCAAGTGCCTGATTTCCTATTTCCATCTTTCCTCCAGAGCCTTTCTTGATGAATGTGACAGGTTATGGGGAGCAGGGCAAGTTGCACAGAGGTACACTTGGTGCCTGTAGTGAAAGGATTAATTTCCTGGCTGTGATTTCTTTCTGGTGAGATCCTCAGCCTCCTTTGAAAGCAGCACTGAAGTACAAAGAGAGTCTGGAGCGCTGTCCAGGGAGATCCAGCAGTTCTGCTTTTCTGCTGAGCTGCTTTACCTCAGGCTCTGGGAAGGCAACAGGAGCTGCATCTCTGACAATGGCAACATTTTAGAAGGTTTCATTGAACAACTTGAAAACTGTGAGGGTACTGGAGACACTAGAATAGGGTGCTAGTGTTAGAGTGCTGAGGAAAAAGATGCTGAGTCAGCCTTAGCTGAATTTTCAGATATCTAGACTAGATGAGTCTACACCTGTAGCTAAATATTTCAAGCATTACCCAACTTGAGAGATAGTGTGATTGCTGGTGCCATGTGAGAGCTGCCAACAGACTCCTTCCTTAAAATCAGCAGGCTGGGTCTCCCCTGTGCCAAAGGATATGTGCACCACAGCACAGGCTGAATGGACAGAACAGCACAAGCTGCACCCTCTCTAGTTACCTGATCTGTAATCTATTAACATACAATGGTCTTCTGGTCAGGATAACTGCAGAAAGAAGTGTGCACAGGAACCTCGGTGAGACCTCAGGTACACCTCAAGCTGCCTGCAAGAATCCTCTTGGAAAGAAGGAATGACAGAAAAAGTACTTAATGGAATCAAAGAGTGAAAATGAACTAAGGCAGGTAAGAAAAGCCAGTTTGCATCAGCTTTGTATGTGAAGTGCTCAGATTAAGAAAACTGCTGTTTAAGAGCAATGAATTGCTGCTGAAAGTGCAGTTTTAACAGAAGTAATAAACTGTAAAGAAAGCAAGTGTTTATATAGCACACAGCTCTACCCTAGCTGTAGAACACATATGCTCACATACCTGTTTCAAGTCACTTCTTGTGTGGCTTCCCTTCTGCTGCTTTTAGCATCCGGAGGCACTTGCTGGCACGTGTTGTGTCTTCAACACAGAGGTGTTGTCACCTGACTGCAATTGTACAGATTTCCCTGTAGCTACATTCAGAACATGAAAAATGTGTGAATTAAAAAGATGAGTCAACTTTTTTTTTGTGATAACCAAGCACATAATTGTCTATTTTCTTTTCTTATTTTGTAAAATAAAGACAGGAGCCACAGAAACATCATAGGATTATCTAAGCCTTCCATGCATCATTCATTCATAAAGACTGCATGTTGTAAAAAGGACAGGGCTGCATATGTGAATTTATTTTTTTTTGCCTCATTCTGGTTATTTATCCCTGCTTTAAAAGAAAAATCTTATTTTTGTGTGACTTGTAAATGCTGCTATTGAAGCAGTCTATCAAAACCACAGAGATTTGTTTTCTCTCAGTGCAAAATTCACCACATATTTCTGTGTCACGTGAAGTGACAATTTTATCCTGTAAATACATTTGCAAGCTGTAATGCTGCCGTTGGCTCCTGCAGAAGCCTCTGAGGCTTTACGTAAGCCACCCTCAGATTTCACGTGTGTCGTGCCTACAGGACAGCAGCTGAAGGCAGTTGAGCAGATCTGTTGAAAATTTGAGTGCTAAAAAGCTGTGTACCCACTGCAGAGCTATCTTCTGTGCCTCCTCTCAGGTCATGCTTCTGGAACCGTTCCTCTGCCTTCTTTTAACTTGGGCACCACTGAACATTTGGGGGTTGTTTTACAGCTTTCCCTATTGCACTGGGCAGTGAGAAGTCAATGAATTGCCAGGAATACAGTTCAGACCACCTTGCTACAAATACTCTCTTCCAGGCAGTTCACCTCTCATTTTGTCTCAGAGGGACATGGACCTGTTGGAGCAGGTCCAGAGGGGGCCATGAAGATGATCTGAGAGCTGGAACCCCACTCCTATGAGGACAGACTGACACTCAGGGTTGGGGTTCTTCATCTGAGACAACAGAAGGCTTTAGGGAGGCCTTCTTGTGGCCTTCTGAAGGGGACCTACAAAAATAACCATAATTGGTGAGAGAACCCTCCTTGTCCTTATCTCAACCCAGGAGCCTGTTATTTATTCATTATATTTTCTCCTCCCCATCCCACAGGGAGGAGGGAGGAGCGAGTGAGCGGGTCCATGGTGCTTTGTTAACGGCTGGGCTTAAACCACCACGCAGACAGAAGGAAGAAGGATGTAGGAAGAAAATGTAGTTCTTCTGAGTCACAGTTCAGCATCTTAAATAGAAACATTCTTTGTTCTGAGTTCACCCTACCACCAAGTTTTGCCCAATTTCTTTATCCCCAGACTTTCCTCATCTAGACTGTATCCCTTCTGATTTCAACACGTGACTTGTCGCACAGGAGAGGCACGAAGGAGATTAAGGGGTTGTTCTAGGCTTTTTCATCTCTGGAGTTTTTCTCCACTGCTACAAGCTACAGTTGAAAATGATGTCCTGGAATTGCAGCTTTCCCTTCCCATCAAAGATTTTTTTTCCCCTTCTGTTGTATTTGTTCAATGCATTGTTTGTTTGCTCACTCGTGCCTGGCAAGCTCTGTCTACCTGCTTTGTGCATAAATGTCAGGGATAATTCTGAAGGCTCAGGGTGATTACTAGTTGGCCAGCTGCCATGTTGGTCTCCAGGATTTAACTTGCCATCCACAAAATGGCATGAATGTATTTAATTTGTATTTTAAAACTTCCCATGCCTATTGTCTTTTGATGAACAAACAAAAGGCTTTAGCCAAACATAAATGCACACTGCCTGAATTAATGCCCACTAATGAAAGTCCTTCTTAACCAACCTCAACCAACATACTAAACCCTCCTACATCTTTAAGTTTCTCTGTGCTCTTCCTCAAAGTCTGGAGAAAATATATACTCTGCAATGTGACCCACAGGTGGAAAAACCTAGAAGCTGGCAGTTTAGGAGAGAAGTGGATTCCAGGATCAAGTGCTACACATTGCCCACTTCCAGTCAGATTAGCACAAACTGCTTTTTTCTTTGTCTCCTTTGCCTGAGGCAGTGAGTTCTCAGTTGGGTTTTTACTACATGCAGCTATCTACTGTAAAATGTATTCACAGTTAACAACCTAACAACAACAAAAAATGCTATGCCCAGAACGTAAAGTTTACTCGCTTTCTAAAATAAGCTGCATAAACTCTTGGATTAATGCACAGAAGGGGTGTTGTGGTTTAACCATGGTAGGTAGCTCAGCATCATGAAGCTGCTCACTCACTTCCCCCCCAGCAGGATTAGGGGTAGAATCAGAAGAATAAAAGGAGGAAAACTTGTGCATTGAGATAAAAAGAAATTATTTTATTTTAATTTTATTTAAGGGGAGAAAGTATAAACAACAAAGAAAGGGGGAAAAAAGTCAACAAAATCCAAAAAAAGAAGTGATGCAAAAGAAAACTTGCTCACCACCAACTGACCAATGCCCAGGCAGACACTGAGCAACAGCAGCTCATGCCAACCCCCCAGTTCTATTGCAGCATGACATCATACAGTCTGGAATAGCCCTGTGGTCAGCTGGGGTCAGTGTCCCCTCCAAGCTCCTTGTTCACCCTCAACCTGCTCACTGGTGGGGTGAGGAGCAGAAAAAAAGCCTTGACTCTGTGCAAGTGCTGCTCAGCAATACCCAAAACTTCCCTGATTCACCAACAGCATTTCCAGCACAAATCCAAAACACTCTTGTCATAGAAAAAACAGTAGAAGGGGAGATTACAAAACTGATGTGGGCAGCTCTGCTGTGCTTTAGGGCTTTTCCTTTTTTTTTTTTCAGCTGCAATATACCTCTTTTGTCTGAGTGAATTGAGGTGAGCTGTATTAAGACCAAGTCTTTTCCCTCCCTCTCTTTTCTTCTGCCTGTTGGCAACGCATCTCGCTGTGGTTTGATAGCAATTAGAGGGTGTATGGCACTGCAGAACCAGCAACATGACTTTCCAAAGGATCTTCACTGTCTCTGCTGCTTCTTCTTTGCTGCTGTTACATAATCCCCTCCTTCTGGATGAGTTATTCTTCCATTTTGTGCTGTTCTAGCATGAAATTACAAAGCCCCGTGCTGCAAATTAGATTTCTGTTGGGATATCAGGTGTATCAAGACAGATGATTCCAAGTGGCCTCAAAAAAATGCCCTTTAAAAACATTTCTTGAATGGGAGTATCCACTAATCTTGTAGGGAAAATGGGGAGAAAAAACAACAGGGACAAGAAAGACTGTGATATGTTCTGCATGGTGAGGTTTGAGCTTGTTTTAGCCTTGTTTTCAGTGTGCAAAGTCCTTAGTGCTTTTAATGAGTTTGGGACATGAAGCAGCTCTGTGTGTAGAGTGACTCACTTCTATTAAAATATCTTCTAACACTGATCCTTTAAAATATACTTCATTGGGAAGCAAAAGGAGTAGGGAGAAGAGAGAAGGAGGTTCAGAAATGTGCAGCTAATCTCTACAGAAGGAAAGCCTTGTTAGGAAGACATGAGGTTACGTCCCAACTTATTTTAACCTACACAGGATTTATTCAGCATAGTCAAAATTCACTAAAGCAGCACAGGACCCAAGGGAGACTAAGGAGAGTGATAATCACTGGATACCCTGCTGATGACTCCTCAGGTGGCTTCAAGCTGCCTCTGGAAGACTCCATGTGGCTGTTTCAGAAGTGCAGCCTCCCTGCCTGTGTTGGTTATTGACTCAGGAGAGAAAGACAAACTCCTGTGGACAACAGTGTGAGAATATTGCAAGATGAGGAGGATAAAAAGGTTCAGCCTTCAAAACTTCAAGGAAGGTACTCCTTGGACACTGTGGCTTGTCATAAAACTGGAAAAGAAATATCTGAATTCATTTGTTGTATTACTAGAATGGAAGTACAAAATCCTGATTTCCTATTGGAAACAAAGTTGGAAAGCCAGAGAGTTACACCAGAGACAGACTAGACCTGCTTTATTTAAGGGAGTGTTAGAAGGTTTTGAGGAGCCAGCAATAAAATGGATAAAATAAAAATGACATATTGAGTAACATGTCATATGGATATGCTCCATAACGGGTGAAATCATAAAGTCCACATATATTTCAAGGTCATTCCTTATTCAACAAGATGACTGTCAAAAGCGAGTTGGTGGAGGAAGGAAACAAAGATTTGGCCCTAAATTTATGTCATGCTCCCCTGCTATGGACTGATAGGCAACAAATGAACTAATCAAGAGGTTAGAAAACATTCTAGGGATGGATGATTTCTGCTGATTATGGTAAAATAGTATTTATGACATTCAGACAATACAGCAGTGCATTTTCCCTAAAATGATTAGCTTTACAGTATTACAAACTTTTATTGCACAAAAGTAGGAAGACTTAAGGAGCCTTTTCCTTCTCTCTTCAGATCCTTGTCTCCCCACCCCTGTCCTCAGTGCTTCACCACTTCCATGCACAGTAGAGCAGGAGGGAGAATCATACAGAAAATCATGTTGCTCTGCTTTTATCATGTTCAATACTTGACCCAAGCAATCAGGAAGCAATTAAAAGCTTCTGTTTCAACTGCTCACCGCCTTCAAACTCTTGCCTTCATCTTGTTTATATGAAACTTTGCTCTTTTGAAACATCTCCAGAGCATGTGAATGTGTGTGAATGTGTGTGTGTGTGTGTGTGTGTGTGTGTGTGCACTCACAGACATATGTGTGCCCTTGTTCTTTCCATCAAGTGGTACCACAAAATGTCTTTTCCCTTCTAACAAAGGTCAGTCATCTTCGTAATAAACACATCCTCTAACAAAATTCTCAACCTTAATGCTTCTCAAAATGTCTCTAACGATTTCTCATTTACTGACATTTTCTCTGAACCCCTCATCAATTTGACTATTCAAATTGGTACCACTGTTAATAACTCCTCTGGCTCCAGCAGACCCAGTGCAGACCTTGAAATCCCTCTGCTGCCTCTGCAGACAAGAACACATCTGGCTGCACATCCACACCACGCCGGATCCGAGTGGTTATTAGCCAGGCAGTGAGATGATTAACAGCTTCATTTTCACCATTGATACCCAGGAGGGCCTCTCACGGGGCCATTTCCTCCCCTCCTTTCTGTCTCACAGGGGTGAGATTCCACTGATTTCTGCACAAGGAGAACAGAGTGAGCACAAGGGGTTCTATTTCTAAGGGTCTGTGGGGAAGATTTTGAGAACCATTTGGAGCTGCGTTGCCAAATTGCCTTCCTTGCCTTTGAAAAAGTCCAGGTGCCTGTGCTTCGGGGGAGGTTTGAAGGAGAAGCAGATGCAGACCGACCTGCCTCAGACAAAAGCCTGACTTCTCAAAATGGCCCAGTGCTTGCTCTGCTGGGACTGAAGGGATGAAGGTACTGAACCAAACTAGGCATGGCCTTGCTGTGCACCAGCAGAACTCGGCTAATTGCTCTTATTCTGTGGTATAGAAGAGTATTTGGAAATGGCTCATCTATCAGAGGCAGTTCAGGCCTTGGAGTGCTTTGCATTCCAGCTTTCTGGACAAACCTCCCATGCACAGGCAGTTTAACTGGCTCACATCAGCATTGCCAGGACAGAGGTGCTGCTATCCGTGGTGGTATTTGCAGCCAGCAAGTGACATGTGACAGCTCCCTAAAAGAGACCCTCCTGCTTGTACATGCAGAACAGAGATTAACTGCCACTGCTTGATGCTGCCACAGTCAATGAAAATAACCAACCCAGCTCAGACAGGACCCAGCTGGTTGGCAGCAGACAACCAGGAGAGCAGTTGTAAAGTAGCAACGCTTCAGGGTAGAATCCCTCCAGAAGCACAGCCCAGTAATTAGAGCACGAGGAGCTTGGGAAAGGTTTCTTGAGTCTATGTCTTAACCACAAGCTTCCCATTAACGAAGTTACTTACACCTTCTGGGTCTTGGTTTGTACTTTTGCTGTTGAGAATCCCATCTTGGGGCAATGTAATTAGCTCATGGTTACAAAACACTCTGATACTGCAAGGGATGTTACTGGCTAAAGGCAAGGAGTGGGTTTTGTATAGGACAGTGTATGTGATCTGTAAATAGGGAGTATAAAATCTACTGAGCAGCCTGAATAAGTGGTCTCGATGCCTTTGGATTTACAGATCACTGTGAAAAGCTGTCACAGAAAACATAAGCCTGCTCCTCTGAATAGTGTTTGCCCCTTGAAAAACATTTTTGTTTCTAAGAAAAAGAAGGTTAGAAACAAATCTAGGAAAATGATGGCAGAATTTAGTTTTGCGTCTCCACTCAAGCAGCTTTCTGAGGAAAATAAAATCATTTTGTAGCCCTAATGAATTCATATGTGGACTCCAAAGTTCACAGGGAGGCCCTAAACTGAAGTCCTTACATGGAACTAAATTAATCTCTTCCCAAGTAACACTTTAAAATCATATTATGTGGGAGTAATTGGAGCAGAATTTGGTTCACAGTCAGACGTTTTATGAAAATACAGGCACAAATTATGAACTTCAGGCCTAGATCAAAATATAATAAAGTCACCAAGTTAAAAATACCAGTAAGTAGAAGCAGCCACACTTTCAACAGCTGGTAAAGCAGGGCTCTGAGCTGTGAAGGAACTACTACCTGTGGGATAAAGAGTGACACTGAGCTACTCTGAGGTATTTAACTTCATTGCCAGGCCAGTTCTATCAACGGGGCCAGCAAGTGCAGCAAAGCCTCAGGGACAGCTAATTGTCCAGTAAAGATGTGTGGGTGATGGCACACAGGAGATCTGCTGCTTTGCCTGAAGCAAGAGAGCCCTTAGAGCTGCCAACCCTGCTTCTCTGCATCTCTCAGTCTCAGAAGCTGATGACACTGTTGCTGAGAGGATCTGTTTCCCTATATGTATTAATTTGTAGCATTAAAAATAGCTCCTATGTGCATATGGGCTGAGGAGAGAGGGAAGAATTCTCATCCTCTGTTCCATCATCCCTGGAGATTCCCTGCAGCCACATGGCCTTTCCAAACAAGCTCAGAGCAACAGATCTGAACATTAGTTAACTTATGCTCACAGTATAAGGAAGCAGTCTACATAGAAGAATAACATGTGTTAGAAAAAGAAGATGAACATGTGTTAGAAAACATAAGATCAAGGCTTAGAGCTCCTGGTGTTGACATTGCATTAGCACAAAATCTTGATTCATCTCCCTCACTCTGCCAAGGGAAAGGAGAAAAGGAAAAGGAACTTTCCCTGCAGCTCCATGTTGGCCATACTCAGATTGTTTCTCTGAAGACCTGATGGAATAGAATCATAGAATAATTTAAGTTGGAAAAGAACATTAAGATCATTGAGTCCAACCACTGGAGTGGGTGTAATCTACTCCACATAAGGGGCAAAGCAGCTGACTTCTCTAAAAACCAAAGAGGAGATTGTCTGGTGTTCAGAACTCAGGCCACAGTTCACAGTGGCATTTTGGTGGCCGAGTAGAGTGGGTTGCCCAAATGCCTTTGTGGGTTTTAGCATATATATAGATGCATAAAGACTGTTAGGAAAGGCTGAGGAAAGTGGATGTTCTAGTCTTAGGAAGAACACAGAGATCTTATGGCTATCTACAACAACATAATGGGAGGCTGTAAAGAAGAAATGCCCCCCATTCTCAACTGGGAGAGAGATGGGGGGGTGGTAAAATGAGATGGGGACTTCACATTGCAGACTTCTATCAACTCGAGGCTCATCTGAAAGAAGACTGCCCCTCTGTCTTCCTTTCTCTGACAGCCATTCCTTGCAGAGGCAGGGAAACTACTCATTAATCTTCTGCCATTTGATTTCTGTATTTCTGGAAAATTTTAAATCGACAAGTGGGGCCTTTTGACCAGTCCAATTTCCCTTGCAGGGTATATTCTCAATTCTTTTTCACCTTTGAGACCTTGTGCACTCAAGCTATTTGCAACGTCTACTTTACACTACATTCAGCTCAACTGATTTGGCATTTCAGGCTTCACAGCTCTGTGCCCATATCCTGACTCAGGAGTCCAGACCTCAGCACTATGACTGCAAGCAGGGATTACCTGTGACTTTTTTACTCCACCTCTAGCCTGACTCTGGACCAGCTTAGTTTCTTGTCTTCATTCTCTTCATACCACTTAAAATAGCTTTTTTTCTCTCTGCAAAATAGGACTATTAAGAATGACTTTCAGAAGTGGACTTTACATTAACAATCAGAAGGGTCCTTGTCATATAGCTCATCCTGAGCTATAAACATGCTGCTACCAGACAAATAACTAACAAATACAGTGTAGGATCTGTCTCCCTTAGAGACCACTTTGATGGTGTGAAACATCATTGTGGAAACTTCAACAGAAAGGGAAAGTGAGCACCAGTTACGTTCCATATGACAGAAGAGACAATGGGGGCTTGCAGTTTTAACACAGGAAACTAAAGTAATTCTAAATTAACATAACTAATTAGCAGCCTTAGATAACATAATTGCTATGCAGAACTTTCCAGTGTTAGTTAGCATTCTGTATTAACTACTATGTAATTATTAAGGCACCATACTCAGCACCAGCAACTTAATTATCATTAGTATTGCTCCAGTCTCAAGCTTGAATGCCGATGATTAATAAAACACAATTATTTACATTGTAATTGTGGCATTTTAATTAAACTGAAAATGCACTTTGTTTGCTTTTTGTCACAGTGTTAATTTTTTAAATTAAGGTCAGGTCTACTCGTCAAGCTTTTTTTTGTAAATCCCTAATTACAAGTTAGATAGACTGATCTCTTGTCATCTTAAGGAAACGTTGTGACTGTTGGTGACAAATGAGTCTTGGGGTAACAAAACAGCCTCGTTGCTCTGGATTTATGTAATCCCAGTGCTAATGAACAACACCTTGGTATGTTATTTTCCATGACTCTTAAGTACCTTCATTGAATGTAAAACCCATTTAATTTTCTTCTCGAATTAGTCTTTGCAAGGGTTTGCCATTACTTACGTTATGCCAATACTTAGAAGGTCCCATTGAGACCAAAGACTTTACAGACTGACAGGGCTACAGGTGAAAGGGGAAGCTTTGGCTTACAAAAGTGAAATGATCTGCTCATTGTCACCTAATATGTCACTGTCAGAGCCAGGAACAGACTCCAGGCCTCCCAGCTCTTATTTCGGTGCTCTGCCAACAGATCACATTGCTCCTCACATGAGCAAATTTAGAGATGCCAAATGGGTGGAGAGGCAGAGGCTTAGTTCCTATTTTCTTATCAGGGTGCCTGGCCTTAATAATAGTTCAAGATCTTTTTATGCATTTTTCTAACTTCTCTGACTTCAGGGGATTTTTTTTCCTGCTTTACACTGGTGTAACAAGGATCAGGCCCAGGATTAATAGCTTTCCTCACAGTGCCTGAGCACAGTATGATTTGCTTACATAGAAGAAGAATTTCCCAGCCATTACCCAGAGAAATTCACTATGAATTTGCAGCAAGTTCTGCCCCAGTTTTTGCCCTCTGAGGGACTCTCAGTGTGAGCCACTAAAAACTTTATAGGTAATCTTCAGTTTCTTTTTAGATAACCAGAATTTAACTTAACTCAAAATGTCAATGTGCCTGCCTTGGGGGGGAAGAGAAAGGAGAATTACTGAGGCCATTTCAGGGATTAGTCTTCCTTGTGCTTACTTTACTGCTGTATCTTCCAAGTTACAGGACTGGAAGCCCAGAGGTGAAATGGCTGAACACTGGATCAAAAGGCAGGTTTTTGGGAGCAGAGCAAGAGAGGATTTGTCAGGCAGACTGACTGAAAGCCATGGTAGATAGAAAATGAAGGCTGGAAAAGATCCAGAGGGAAAAAAAAAAATCTGTTGGTTAAAGAAAGAAACAGGTTATGGAAAGGAGGATGCTTTGGGCCGGGCTACTTAGAAGCAAGGAATTAGCAGACTTTGGAGGCTGGAGGCTGTGTAGGAAGCAAACCTGGAAGCTGAGAAGGGGGAAGAGAAGAAAATGTTGTAACTGCAGTGCCACTTAAATGCGATCTAATCTCTGGCCTGGGTAAATCCAAGACCTATGTATCTGCTGAGCCCAGCACAACAGTGAAATGACTGACTGCCAAGAAAGGGGAAACCAATTGCCTCTCTGCAGAGATCATGCAGATATCGTTCAGCACTTGAGGACACTTGAACAGGTTTCAGTCTATAGGAAGAAAAGTCTCTGGCCACTATGCAGATTTATAAACACATGCCCATCATTTCAAGCTTTTACAGATGTCAAACCCCCAAATCCTTCCCCCATATAAGAAGCAGATCACAAAAGTAAAAACAAACAAAAATACAAAAAGTGATGCAAAAGCAGCTCAACAGGTAACAGGAAAGATGAACCTTTTGTGAGAAAACTCATGGCATCCTTTCCATCTGCATTCCAATTCCCCTTTTACATTGGTAAATCCCCTTATTAAAGATGTACTTAACAATAATTGTAGGGCTGGATCCTCTTGTCGTTTGATTCTCCTTGCTGCTGTAAGTTCTCTGAAGCTGCTATAGACTTCTATAAGTACAAGAAGAATCACAAATCTCCCTTCTCTAGGGATCACTTGTCTATTGTTTTTGTCACAGATCTCTTAATCTCTGGAGATTATTCTGCAGTTACTTAAACGTTCTGGCTGAATTTCAAGACATTGTAATAACGAGTGAGGTGAGGACAGGGGATTTCTGGGCATTAAGAGAAGCACTTTCATTTTGTCCTGAAGCAGACATATAAAGTTAGGGTTGGCAGCTTGATTCCTGAAGCTATTGGAGGCTTTGGGAATGACAGTGGTTGCCAGTTTAGAGAGGAGATAACAGAGCTGATTTACACCAGCTAAAGACTGGGTTAGATTCTCCAGTGCTGCACAGCCAGCACAAAAGTGCCCCATATGATGGCCTCATTAGCTTGGGAAGATGCCAGCTGAATTCTACTGCTTAGATAAAACAGAAGGATGCTAAAGCTTTCCTCAGTCAGATTTATTATCGATATTCTTATCTGTATCTGGTGAGAAGAGAGTGACTTTCTCTTGCAGAGGTAATCCCTGCCAGAGTAATCCCTGCTTCTATCACTTTACGATTACTTAGCTGCATTACACTTCATTTTAACACCCCATGGAAACTCAAGCTGAGGAACAATTCTATGACCAATTTCTAAGCAGCATCAATACAAAATTATTATTACACCAATATTTCTGGGTCTTTAGAAGCTTCCACTGGGTTTCTAAATGGAGTTTAAAATGCCAGGATCAACCTGTAAATCCTTTTATTTATGAGATATGGCTATCAGAGGAACTGCCTCTTGATTCCTTTGCAATTGTCCTGGATGAAATTTCTTGGGGTACTTCGGTGGGAATTCTCTGACTATAAATCCTAGAGGTCACAGGCAGAATGCTTTTCACAGTGGTAAGGGGCAAGGGCTGGAAATACTTGAACTAAAGCTGTATTTTGTAAAAAAGAAAGGCATTGGTTAGTGAAATTTTACTAGAAATTGCATATTTCTGTAGTTCATAGGGTAGGAATGAACAGCAGGGCAGGAGTCCCTTCTGCACAGGGGCTTTTGTGAATTTTTATACATTTTATTACTGCTATGTACTTAGTGCTTTTGGGGCAAGAGGCAGGGTAATGCACTTCTGATACAAAGCACTGTGACCTGAAAAATCCCCACGTAGCTTCAGTGACTCTGGATCAGACCTATTAAAAGGAACAGCCTTTGTAAAAGCCCTTACAAGAAATCCAAGATAGTTAAATGCTGACAACTGCTGTATAGAATAATAATATTTTCATAAAGCAGACAGAATTATGGAAATATGATCTCCAAGCATGAATGAGATAAATCCTGAAAGCTTTTCATAATTGCTCCATATTTTTCTATTACTTTCATTTAAAGAGCTTCTTATTATGACTACTTGCACCTCCAGATGTTGTCTCTCATATAACACTTGGGATGTAATATAGTTCTGTTATTTTTAAAGTAAAAAAAAATTAATTAAAACCCCAAATAAATGATCCCATTACATGGTTGAGCATATTCACCTTCCACTTCACAGAGTTTCTTCAGAATAAAGAGCACTGAAAAGGTCTGAAGCTCCATATTTCATTAAACAAGTAAATACAAAGACAGGCATACTAAAAATGCATGGAATAGTAAACCACATCTCACTTGAGTATAAACAATATTAGGTTTTGATGTAAACCATGATCAATCAGAGAAGTATATACAGTCCCATGTTTTTTATGCCCAACTGCTTTTGCCACAGTTCTACTCTTCATCAATTCTTTTTCATTGAATTCAGAGGGAAAATGGAAAACAAGCAGCCCCCCTCCTTCCACCATTGCAGTACCTTGTGTTTCTTTAGTTCATTTTATGTTTATTTTAGCTAGATCTTTTCTGGTTTTCACTGACTTATGGTTCCTATTGTCTTGGCAACATAGCAGCCCTGCTCCAGCTTTCTTCTCCAGTCCCAGAGAGCATCACCACCAGCCATTGTCTTCCTGCACATTCAGGAGTCCTCAGAGGCTGTGAGGAGAGTCAGGAGCTGAGTATTCCTGCACCAGCTTCTAAACCTAAATGAAACACAAATCAATGCATCAGGCCAAGCAGGGATGTGGCCCCTTTGTAGCACTGCAGCTACTGGATAGCACAGGAAATAACTGGGGAGTTCAGGAGTCTTGCTGGCTTTAGTAACTTTAATAAGTAACCTCTCTAGGCTCCTTACAACTAAATACCAATTTCCCACTCTCTTTACATCTGCTAGTTTGAATTTCATGGCTGTCTCTCTATCTTGGTTCTATGTGATATTCCCCCATTTGTTGCCAAGGCTGGAAGGCAAGCGAAGCTGGGGATGTTAAGATGAGGACCAACAGGTTGAGGAGGGTTCTCCTGCCCTCTGCTCTCATGAAGCCACATTTGGAGTATTGTGTCCAGTTCTGGGATTCCCACCTCAGGTGAGTCAAGGAACTACTGCAGAGAGTCAAGTGGAGACTACGAGATGCTGAGGGGACTGGAACATCTCTTTGCCCAGGAAAGGCTGAGAACCCTGGGGCTGTTCAGCTGGAGAAGACTGAGAGGGGAATATGACCAATCCTGATGGATATCTAAAGTACAGGGGACAAGAGGATGGGCCAGACTCTTTCCATGGGTGCCCAGTGACAGGACAAGGGGCAACAGTCACAAACTGAAACCCAGGATGTTCCATCTGAACAAAAGCAAAACCTTCTTTCCTATGAGGGTGGCAGAGCCTGTCCCAGGCTGCCCAGAGAGGTTGTGGAGTCTCCTTTTCTGGAGAGATTCCAAACCCACCTGAATACTGTGATCCTGGACCCCCTGCTCTGGGTGACTGTTGGAGCAGAAGGGCTGGATGAGATGTCTCCAGAGGTCACTTCCAACCCCTACTAGTCTGTGATTCTGGGGTTCCATGGGGTCATGCTTAAGGTAATCATGGATAGCTTGGGAAACTGTATTTTTTCCTTGCCACTGTGATAGTCCTCAGATAACATGCTTCAAGAAGGCACATATTTGACATAGGTTCATTAATTGCTTCCTACTCCTTAAGTATCTTATCAGCTGTGCTAAGAATTTGCAGCTAAAATTAGCACCAATCAGAACTATTTAATTTATAATGCCCAACACAAAGCAAATAAACAACTTGCATCTAAATCACTCTGTCTCAATTTCCATCTGGATTGTGTGAATAAAAATAACTCATCTAACAAGAATGTGGTGGGGGAAAAAAGGGTGAAGTACTGGCATGTTACAGTGATGACTGCCATAGGAAAACCCATGGGGAAATGAATAATTGTCTTTTTATAAGGATTTGATTAGTATTCAGTAAATAAGTAAGATCTGCTAAGATCAGTTAGCAATGATAAATAAATGTTAGCTGAAATTAAACACTCTTGAACTAAAAGAGGCATAATCAGCTTAAACTGGGGAACTTCCCAACTTTAAAGCTGTCTGGCTTTGTAACCTTAGTGACAAAGCTGGTTTTATTCAGAGGAAAAACAGCAAAACCACTGCTGAATACAATTCTAAAATACTATATTTAAACAAATAAATAAATAAAGAAGGAATCAGCCTCTATGCAGTATGTAAAAAGACTCCACATATCATCCCCAAACTTACAGCATATAAGCTCCGAGTGAATCTTCTGATAACTTACAAGTAAATCCATTAAGTAGATTAAGTTAAATTAATTAAAAACCGCATCCGACCAGAGATCTATCATCTGTGACACTTCTCCATTGGACTGGAATGACCCTCATCACAAATAACTCAGATATAGCCAACTTTTCTGAGAGAAAAAAAAAAACAACCCTACCCAAATCCCCTCTTTGAAGACATTAAATGGAGGTTAGCGATTGTTATGACTATTTAGGTTAGCGAGGAGCTTGAGTCAGGTTAGCTTGTGTCAGCAGTTGTGGAGATCAAGCAAAGGAAACTCAAGAAGGGGTCTGAATGTCTCAGTCTGATCAGGGAAGAGCAACTAAAACCCTTAGCAGGCATGAAGGCTCAGGAGAGTAATGAACTGTCTGTTTAAACGGTGATTAAGCTGAATAGTGTCTGCCAGGAGGACAGAAAGCTCTGTCACCAGGGCAGAGAAACAAAACCACAGCCTAAGAGACTGACAACTCCTCATACCAATATCCTCATCTTGTCTATATCCCCAGAAGACTCAGGAGCAATGGGGATTCCTCAGAGCATGCTGAAGGAGGAAAAGCCTAGGTCTGAACTGAATGTCCCAAGTGATGTCTGAGCAGTGTCCTTGTCTGGAAGTTGCTCTCAGTCAGCACTCCACCTGCTTTGTTCCAAATCTGCCCTTCAATGTGTGACTGGATTTGTGCCTGTGACTACCTGGCCTCTGAGCACTTTTTCATCCTGAATTTATTTTATTTTATTTTATTTTATTTTATTTTATTTTATTTTATTTTATTTTATTTTATTTTATTTTATTTTAT
>JANHGL010001499.1:20611-34978 GCA_024611195.1 Ceyx melanurus
ATTTTATTTTATCTAGCTGTGCCCTTCTCAGGCTCTTACTCCTTATGGTGCCTTTGTGATAGGACAAGAGTTGATGGCAGCAGGTGAAACACGGGAAGTTCCATATCAACATGAGGAAAAACTTCCTGTGAGAGTGACAGAGCCTGGCACAGGCTGCCCAGAGGTGTTGTAGAGTCTCCTTCTCTGAAGACTTTCAAGAACCCCCTGGAACTGTTCCTGAGTGGCCTGCCCTGGGTGATCCTGCTCTGGCAAGAGGGTTGGACTCAATGATCTCCAGAGGTCCCTTCCAACCCCTACCAATCTATGTTTCTACAGTTCTATAATTCTATTATTTAGACAAAAGCATGGTGAAGATGACATTCTTTCCTGAAAGATCAAGGGGCTCTGGTTTGCTTTATGGATTCCCTGCTTTCTCTTCACTCTTTCCATGGTGTATCTTCCTTCTGTAAATCTTTGCTAAGACTCTGCTTGCTCTGTTTCATACCCTTGGGGATAAGCTGCTGTGTTGATCAGAGATGGACAAAGCCCCAGTCTCCAAAGCTGTAGGGAGACACCAGTACATTGCCAATCTCGGAGGCTCTAGAAGTCCTTTGTCCACATGTTGGGAGTCTCAAATAACATTTTTCATTATCTGGGGGTTTGGAGAGAGTCTTTTGCATAATGTGTACACAAATGGGTGGTTGTTTAAAGAGATTTAGACTGGAGAGAAGGAAGAAATGTTTTATGCTGAGGGTGGTGAGACCCTGGCCCAGGATGCCCAGAGAGGTGGTTGATGCCCCATCCCTGGTGACATTCCAGGTGGGGGCTCTGAGCAACCTGCTCTAGTTGCAGATGTCCCTGTTCCCTGCAAGGGGGTTGGACTAGATGACCTTTGAAGGTCCCTGCCAAACCAAGCCAGTCCATGATTCTATGATTCAAAATATGGTTTTGTATTGACAGTTGCAGGGGAGAAGTAGGGCTGTTCTTCCTGTTCATCACTGACTTGCTGGCCACAGGTCTGCCCACAAGTGATGGTGGGGTATGAGAACTTTACTGACAGGCACCTGGCAGCAGCTACATTGGAGAGTCCCCACAACTTTGGTACCAGTTGACCAACTGGAGCTGGAAGTATCATTTTTTCATGTAGCACAAGCAGAGGCCTTGGTGCTTGTCTCCTTTCTGCCATCAGAAATCAGTGACAATACAGTGCTGTGACTCAGAATAAATTACTAATGAGATGAGATGGATATTTTTACGGACAGTTCTAATCTATGAGTGAAAATTCCTTTAAATGGCAACAGTGGCTGCATTGGCTCATCGAGATGGAAGAGTTTAATTCCTCCATTTGTATACAAACACTAAATCCATGGGACTCCTGTGTATGCAGAACTCAAATCAATTATCTCTCTTGGGTGTTAGATTAGACCCTGCTGGCAAGACAAATTGTGCATATGTTGACTGCAACCAAAACCAAGGCGACTGTGAAATGTACTTTGAAATCTAAGAAGCCACGTAACTGAAGAATAGGTTTGCATCAAAAAAGGCAAAGTGATGAAAAGAAGTGTCATTAAGCACTGTATTGCTAAAGGTAACCTCTCCCATTGTTTGACTGTCCACTTCCACTTGCATTGCTCTTCTACCTCTCTTCATAAATCATGCTGAAGTGTAAGACTTCTGTATTTCTTCACATTTCTAAAAGATGTTGTGGCAGCAACTGAGGATGAAGGAAAGGTGACTATTGTCAGGCAGCTGGTTCATTAGCTACCCCAGTTTGCCTTTATTTATGTCTTTTTAAGTAGTTCATCTTCACTGAACTTAAACTCCCTAAAGCAACACCACCACCTACAGCTCAAACACCAGACTCTCCACCATCTGCTAATTGCACCTCTCTGTCCAGAGCTGAAGTTGCCTCAGATCTAAGAGGAACAGTCACTTCTGTTGAAAATATACACTATCACTTGCATTCCCATTATCTCAGATTAGAGGTTGGTTTGGGAAAAAAAAAAAGAAACAAAATAAGTGAAACACCTCAAATAAACCTGTTTAGAAGAAAGATTCTTCTGTCTTCATCTTGCCCTCTGACTTCTTCAGAACAGGACTCCCAAAAAATTACCTTTATGCACTGTAAGCAGAACAATCCAGGTTCCTCAGAAATTGGTGTTTCTGTATTTCTATGAAAAAAAAAATACCTTTGTCAGCAATGGAAACTCATGAGGTGCACGTTATGGAGAGACACTTCTTTCTGCTACTGGAAATAGATACCAGAGCATAAAAAATCGGTTTACTGCAATCATTTTCCAGTGATTACTTCTTACTTTGGCTCTTTGTCCCATGTTGCCAGCCACACTGCAACTCCACCAGGCTGACAGGGACATCCCCACACTTTACAAAGATGGGTACCAGGCTGCATTGCACAGCTGAGGGAACTATGGTCTCCACGGTGACAGTGACAGAGAGAGTGCCGAAATCTTGTTTCTGCAGACAACAGGAGGTGAAGGGAAATGAGAGGAGAGCCCACTGATGCTATTTGGTCCCATGGCCTTTACCCATTCCTCCTCAAAAGTAGTAAAGCCAATTTGTTAGAGGCTTTTGACTCCCTGCCCTAGAAGGCTCTGTTAGTGCTTTCCCGAAGATGCAGTCTGGCTGTTGGAGAGAACTACAGAAGCTTAATAGAAAAAAGGCCAGTGGTTAACTGAATTTCTTGCCTGTAACCCTGGCTGTGCCTGTTTATGCAGCAAGTTTCCTATTGTCACCAGATGTATCGTTACACAGAACAACACGTACTAATTGTTCTTAAGGTGCAATCCTCAGCTACTCACGTAGCTGTTTATAGCTCTCAGCACCAAGATATTGGTTCACAGCTTTGGCATTAGCCCAGTCAAGACAGCTCTGCTCAACTCTTTGGTGTGGTGTTTTCACATGATAAACCAATTCATGATCAAAAGAGGCTTACATGTGCTGTTTGAGTAGTTCAGGGAACTGCAGGTAATAGCCATTAAAGTAAAAAAAAAATAAAAATTAAGAAACCAGTGTGTGTCAATTTACTGGCAGCTTTGCTTAAACAAAAAGCTAAAAGTTCACTGGACAGTGGAGTTTCTTATAGTGAAAAGGCACAGGAAGTTTAATAAGATTTCACTTCAAATAATATGATCACTCAGGTCAGTGGTACTGATACTAATTCACACTGGCTGAAGAGCTGAGTTGGTCTCTTTATACTTCCAGACCCCTATAGTATTCACACCATGCTATATATTACACTAATACTTAAAGGAGATAGAACTGATAATAAAAGATGACTGCTGCCAGTGCTGAAAAGTGACTGACAGTGAGCTGTGACTCGATGCAGCCCTAGGGACCTGTTGTGCAAAGCAATCAACAGAGAAGACCCAGAAGAATTTTGAAGATGTCATTGACAGGGGCTCCATACTCCCAGGAGCCACAGATGTAAGCAAGGAGAATTCTGTGTCCTGTTTTAACATGGGAGTTCTTCCTTGTAACTCCACCCTATCCCTGCAGACCAGGAGAACCTCCTGCAATGGGGCTGTTCACATGCTTACAGGCTTCAGTTCTGTCAGAAAAAAAAAAATAAATGCATTTTTGGGTTGGATCTTAATAATCTTAGGCTCAAATCCTGCCGACAATCTGGGATGAGGACCTCCCACCCCGGCCGTCTTCCCCAGGAGAGGGAGTTCAACCTTTGCCACGTTGACTGGCCACTAGAGGGTAGTGCCATACACTTGCACTGGGTGCCTTACTAGAGGGGAGTGGAGGAAGAGGTGGAAGAAGATGAAAATCTGGTGTACAGAGACGTGGGGCAAGATTTCACCAATGTGTGTTGAGCCCTCCACAGATGTGTTACTGTACAGACAATCAGTTGCTACTGTCAATCTGTGAAAGCAAGAATTACTGGCCAGCATGGTTATGGTTCTGGAAACCATCTGGTTTTCCATCTATGAAATTCCATGTTTGAAGTTAGTCATGTGCATATTTGTTTTCAAGACCTTGCCTTAGCCAATTCAGAACACAAAGGTAACATGCTAAGTTATTCTCCACAGTTTTATCAGTATCTGGGAATAGCTGAAATGCATTGAACTGTTACTAACAGTGGTAGAGCTACCAGCACAATTTCTGCCTGAGAGGCTAAGAAGTTTTTGACTTGGAATTACCCAAATCTTTACAGGTCGGGTGAAATCGTACTTTAAGTTGTAATTTTGATACCCAAATATTTGACTTAGGTCTGCACAGAACTGACTTCCTGACAAGAGCGAGCTAGAAGTCTGCCATACAGAATAGAATCATAGAATCATCTAGGTTGGAAAAGACCTTTAAGATCATCAAGTTCAATTGTTAACTCAGCATTGTCAAGTCCACCACTGAACCATGTCCCTCAGCATCATGTCTCCATGGGGGACTTTGAAACCCCTCTAGGGATCATGGGGACTCCACCACTGCCCTGGGTAGCCTGGGCCAGGCCTGGACAACCCTTGCATGTCCAACCTAAACCTTGGGACAACTTGAGGCCAGTTTCTCTTGTCCTGTAGCTTGTCCCTGGGAGAAGAGGCCAACCCCCACCTGGCTCCAACCCCCTGTCAGGTAGGTGTTGAGAACCAGAAGGTCGCCCCTGAGCCTCCTTTTCCCCAGGCTGAACAATCCCAGCTCCCTCAGCTGTTCCTCACCACAGTTGTGCTCCAGACCCTTTCCCAGCTCCATTGCCCTTCTCTGGACATGCTCCAGCTCCTCAATGTCCTTCAGGGAGTGAGGGACCCAAAACTGATCCAAGGATGTGAGGTGTGGCCTCCCTAGTGCCCAGTACAGAAGTACAGAGGTACAATCAACTCCCTTAAAAAATATATAAAGCAGTACATTTTGCTGAAGGATCTCTCAAGCAGCAGGATTCTGTATAGTCTGATCATAGATCTAAATCTTTTCCTGTCTTTACATATTTCATTCTCATGTGTCTCATTCTCTGTGTCCTTGTTTGTGTTTATGTCACCTAGAACTCTATCCAGAGCAGCTATGAGTAACAAGTATCTTCAGCTGTTGTCACTGATAGCACATTTTTTGCTATAATGGAAACAAGAGCACTACCCTGACCCTTCATGATTCTTTTAGAAGCAAAATTGTTTCTACCTATCTCCTTTGAGACAGTCAGCTTGATTTCACATCATCAATAACCAGATGGACTTCATGACACACACTAACTCACTAAGCTTTAGCAGCAAGTATTTTGAGTTATTTTGCTTTTGAGTGTCCATGATTTCATGGCTTTTGGCAAGAAATAGAGTAAGAAGAAACCTGCTTTGTGGCTGCTGAATTGGGACTCCCTACTTGTTTTTAACCCTGTTTCAGTTGTAGAATGATTCTGGGTAAATGATTTTATCTCTCTATACAACAGATCTGTCTCTGTGAAATGTGGAGAGCCATTGCTGAGAGTGTCACATACTTATGTCTGACCAGTACTTCTTCAGATAAAGCTCTTACTCAGGTTTGGACTTCTACACGAAATGGTAACAAAATCTCATAGTCTGTTGATGCTACCACGAAGAATAAACATTTCCCATCTTTTTGTAAACATGTCCAACAAAGTGGAAACAGTGTTGAGGCTGGATCTTGACTTTACCACCACTGATGTTTGTTTTACACCTGCTCAGGACCTGGCCTTTGGACTTTTGAAACACAACACTTTTCCCATGTAAGTTCATTACAGTTATTTTGCTTACTTCTCCCATTCCATTTCAGGTCTGTTTCACTGGGATTTCTTTCCAGGTGAGTTGTGTGGGTTTTATTTTAGGTAGATTTTGTTTTTCTTAATACAAGTGGGATAACTGAAATACCTTTTCTATCACCTCTCTCATCCTGTGCATTTGCAAAGTTCTGTGACTTCTACTGTCAGTCTCTGTGATTTATCTGCTGGGGTGAAGCTCTTCTGACCTGCAATAACAAAGTACATCATTGTTGGCTTGCATGTTATAAAAATGATGCACAATACCCACATCTAAAAGTCAGAATAAACCTTTTATGCAGCTCTTTGTCATTCTACAAATGGTTGCAGTTAATCGATGCTGTAAAACTTTCCTTTGGGCACTGGTGTTCAGCCTTCACATTGGGAAATGCAGCTTCAGTCTAACATTCTAAAGACCACTGGTGTTTTCTAATGAAATAACTCAGGGTTTCAAAATTCCCAGCAGTAAAAAAAGTACAAAACTGCTGTTGAGTGCAGGTTATTACCAACCATCTTTTGGAGCATTGGGATAAACAGGTACTTTGTACATTAATTTTATTTTGATACTTTTTTTTCCTGCAGACACTTTAACTAGTCCAGGGGTCTACTGTCCCATTGGTGCATCCATGTAATTTCCATCACCATTAATGGGAGCTATTTGTAGGAGCTGGTGAGAGCATATGGTGAAATCAAAACATTTCCTTTATTAACAAGGGCCATGCAAATCTTGTCATGAGAGAAGCCCTTGAGACAGTGTTTTCTACTTTGCCATAACAGTGTAGATTTTGGAAACATTTCTGGGTTTCTCCAGGATGTATTTTATTGATTTTGTATTTTACACATTTGCTGTTCAAAAATCAACTAGCTCCATTGTTGGGGCTGCACAAGGAAAAGAGGAGGAGGAGAGAAAAGGAAAGTTGGCCAGGATGATGACAAACTGTGGAAGTTCTATAGGCTTTTATCTGATGTTTTAATAGTGAATCACTGGATAGACATTTTCTTACATTTAGGGGTATAAAGAGTTAAGGTGACATTTGAAATTTTGGTTGTGAAGCCCTCAAAGAAACAACATCACAGCCATTTTCATAGCATTTCCTGAAATACTGGATACTCAAAAAAAAAAAAAAAAAAGACATAGAAGAAAGATATAAAAAGATTATTGTGGATAAGGCAGAGAGAAAAAAAGACTCTCCTCTTACAGTACACACTGTACTGTATCCAAGGCCAGCCCATGCCCAGAGGGCACAATCTATCCTTAAGTGTATGTGACCTACTAACCACAGGGAAAGAAAAAGAGCAGGTGATCTGATCTACTGCTTTTCCAAGAGAATAACTTTGCCTTGGCAGGGGAAATTTGAAGGCAGCACTCATGCTGATGTCTGTGCTGCTACTCCCACGGGGTTCACAGACCACTCTTCAGAAGAGTTGTGTCCCAGCTTTTCAGCAAAACACTGGAAAAGGTCACTGTAAACTGACCATGTTCAAAAGATACAATCTCTCAGTCCTGCTGCTGGAATGTTTGTTGTTCTCGTTTCTAGGCAGGCGAATAAAACACAGTAATATGCAAATAATGCATTTCTGATACAACTTTTCAAAAATCTCAGACTTTTCAAGGATCTCCAAATATATAATTAAAAGCAGGTGAATTGGAAATACTTTCTGGAAAGCGTCAAGAGTTAGGGCTGGACTGGCTATTAGACAAATGAGAGAAGCTCTCTGTTAACCCCTCTCTCTTCCCAAAAGGGGAAGAGAAAGGGAATAAGGGAGAGAGACTTATGGACTGGAGAAGAAGACTACAACAGCTTTAATGTTAATAGTAAAATGGAATATATACAAATGTATATGAACCCAGTATCAAATCCAATCCCCTGGTGGCAATTCCATCACTGCTGAGGCTATGGAGCAGACACTGGGGGAAGACCCAGACTGAACTCAGCAGCAGATGGGAACCAGATTCAGGAATACACAGATCAGGATCAAAGTCATGATGGAGAGAATCCTCCTTGGCCACTGGCCACTGAAGAAGGGGCTTGACCCTCATGACCCTTAGCTCTCTATTGAACTGACTGTACATGGGATGGATCCCTCATTGCTCAGTTTGAGGTCACCTGTCCTGGCTGCTCCTCCCCACAGATTCCACCTCTCACCTGCTGCACCGCAATGTGGGGCACAAGCTGGAGCAGTGACCTTGGTCTGTCAAAATCTGCTGGTAACTTCATGCCATGCAGTCAGTTGGAAGGGACTGGGATAGAAAGTAAAGTCACTGAGCAGACTTAGTTCCATTCTAGCTCAAACCAGGACAAAAGGAATCAAATGAAGAAAATGAAGCTATGGGCAATAACAGAATTATAGACATCTCAACTTCAGGCTGCCTGCTTTCAGCTAATTTTAATAGTACCAATGTATAGCAGGGCAGGAGCTCTGCACTTTTGGAAACTGGGCACCTGCCAGTGGAGTGGCAAATATCAGTGACACATAAACTCCCTCATTTGGCAAGTCTTGGTCACAGTGACTTGCCCAAGCTCAGGCAGTAAGTCAAAACAGAGTCTTGTTTCCAAAGTTTGTTTATTCAACCAGTTTGTTACACTTTCTTCCAGCTCCAGCTGAATCACTAATCATTACAATGCTACAGTTTGTTTCAGGATTTTATGTCTCCAGCAGCTGGGGATTTAAAAAGCACTTTGCTGTTCACCCTTCGGTCGTCCTCATAACTTTCATCTGCGTATTGTTTTATTTTGCTAGAGGCTTTCCCAACAGGCTGGCGTTTTCTCTGAAATGCTGGATCACCTATGGAGCTAGGAATGGTGACCTTCTGGTGCTTGAATGGTTCTCCAGAAACTTCTGACCTTCCTTTTAAGAAGAAAGGTCATTAAAACAAAGGTTTGTCTGAAATCCCCTCCTGCAATTCTTTGCCTTTTGGGGAGGCAGGGAAAGTGCTTCAGCTTTCAGTATCCTGGAGTATTCTGCTCAATACCTTGTGGATTCTGGAGCTGGATTTTTCAGGTTCTGCTAAATACTAATTGTACTTTTATGGTAGCAGCATTAGCATAGCTCAGTTGTGGAAATAATAGCATTAGTATCTAGTGATACTGTTCTAATATCTAATAAATATTGCATCTACTATCTGGTGCTCCCACTCTGAATGTGTTTCAGCCTCTGTAACTGAGCTGAAATGCTCATAAGAAAATCAGGTCCCCAGGAAGGTGTTGGCATTTCAGTTTCAGGTTTTTGTCAGTTTTGGGGAACTTTTTTTTTTTTTAATTAACAAATTATTGGTGTAGTTAGGAAATACATTTTAAGGGAATGATGTCACTTTCCCTTTGTGATATAAACCCAGTATTTTGACCAGTATAAAGAACCACTTGCAGCAATTAAGAGACCTCAGCATACAAATCTTCAGAACACCTTCTCCTTTCTTGCCCTGTGGTAGAAGAACCCTGTGGTCGCTTTCATTTTGATGAGTGGTATCCTGTTGACTCCCCAAACCTTCAGTTCTTGGCTTTCTTCCACCAGATGAAGCTGTTCCCATTGTTTTACACTTGGTTCCACTGTCAGTTTGCTGCCTGTTGCTAACCTACACCTGCCTTGTAGTCTTCAAGTACTGTCCTAAGTCAGGAACTACCTCATGTGATCTGTCTTCCTTAAAAGCTTATCTTTTGAGCTCGCCACTGCTGTGTGTGGCAATTTGATGAATAGGTATAGATCTGCTCACTGGTGCATAGTGGCCTCAGGTTCTTGGCTGCTTTGTTCTATTTGCCTACTGCTTAGCTTGGCACTTTTTTTTTATTGTTTTTTGAGCAACGCCTTTTGTTTTCTGTGGGACTGCTATGAATACAAAGAGCAAAGTCCCACTTTTTCACCTCATTAATCTCCTGCTTATCTTTTACCAAATATATGGGACAGAGGATTTTTTATGGAGCAGGGGAGTCCATCATTTTGCTGTTGCCATCAGTCGCTGGCCTGTCTTTACCTCGAACTCTTCCACTCAACATTCTGTGGGAACCTAGGGCTGGATGTCCTCTCCTCCTATCTCCTGTGGATGCTAAATCACTATGGAACTGTGCACTTCATGATTCCCCACTACGTGTCAAATGCCAGGTACACTTTATCTTCCAAAAGATAGGGCACATCTCCAGCTGACAATCCCCATCTGAGGGTCACTTCTGTAATTCTCCCCACAGTAGGAATGGCAGGCTGTTTAACCACTAAACCAAGTGCTTCTTGTAGTTAAAAGCAAATTATCCGACAGCACAACAAAGTCGTGTGATAAAAGCCCATGAAGGAACTCAGAGAGACAGTAACAGGAGGGAGGTGCTGGCCAAATCCCAAGGAAGGTTTCAGTTTGGTATTAGGAAAAAGTTCTTCACCAAAAGGGTTGTCAAGGCCTGACCCAGGCTGCCCAGGGAAGCAGTGGAGTCCCCATCCCTGGAGGGGTTTCAAAGGCTTGTAGGTGTGTCTGGAATTGCATGTGCAGCCATGCAGGTATGCAGTGCATGTTTAACTCAAACTGTACCTCTTACTTTCTCTGGTAAATGTTCCCCTGTGGTCTAGAAAATTTATATTTTCACTTGTTCATCCTGGTCAAAACTTTTTGGGTTACTTTAAATCATTGCAGAGAAATGCAGGGTTATTCTAGGATGTTGACTCAATGTTCCAGTGAACCATCTGTGATAAAATAGAGAAAATTTGCTTTCTTCTGATTATTTGACATAGAGCTTCCCTGTATATTGTTAAAGTGCTCATAAAACATCCAGGGTGGTTCCTAATATGCACTTAACAGTCACTTCTTTATGCTATAGTCCACCAGCTTGTGATCAGGTTGAACACTCATTTTGTGGTAGAGGCTGAATGGCTAGAATTTCTCCACAACAGAAAAGCACAGCCAGAAAGTCTGCTTCTGTTTTCAAGTGCCTATTTTCTACATCTTAACCACCAAATGCCCTGGTCTCTCAGCTCTACTGTTTCTAGGCTTCCTGAGCAGTCACCTTGCAGCTGGAACTGCTCCACACAGCTGCAGGATTTCAAGAGTGGTGTCTCACTCATTATTTTCTTTATTTTTGGGGGGTTCTTAAGCATTGATCAATGGATGTTATTTGTCTCAAGGACTCACTGTCTTCTGAGAAGTATGCACATGATCTGAAGAGATAGCTGGCCATCTGTCATGGTGTCAAGTTTTTAAGGGAAGACAAAAACAAGCTCCCAGAAAATCTGTGGAAGACTACAGCACACACAGAAACAACATCTGGCTCAGGAAGTCCCTGAGCTGAAAACAATTGGATCCTGAGAGAGTTCTGCAGAAAGGAATCACTTACACTTGTCCTGCATTTAGGGAAGAGTAAAGTTTGTCTTTACAGGCACCACTGGAGACATGATGTTAGTGTAGGTGGACACTCAATCTGACAACCCAAGACAGACATACTTCTGATGTACCTCAAAGACAGGTCAGTTACCACGGATCCATCCTCCCCCTGAAGTATCTGATTGCTTTCAAATTTGGTTTCCATCAAGGACCAGTCAAAGGCCCCACACATTGAAGCTGTGACTGTATCTCTATAGAGTATTCATATTTTTATGCAATACAAAGCTCAGTGCACGAAAAGACTTTGCACAGAGATTTTCACATTGCCTTATTAAGCTGGAAAGAGCTTTTTGTCCCTTAATAGTTTACCAGTTCTGTGAGGCATGGGTAACAATGACAGCAGGCTTGATAAAAGGACATTAATATTTCCAAAGGGATAAAGAGAGTCTACAGTCCAGAGGCAGTTATACTGTGAAAGCAGTTATCTATTCTGCTATTAAACATAGAATCATAAAGCTTGGAAACATTTTACAAGCTTTTACTGTAATCTAGCTAGAAACAAAGATGATATGTAGATGATGAGCTAACAGTTTAGTTTTCTGGGTGAACCTCAAAAATGAGGTACTAGCATAGATAGAATGCCAAGAATCATAATAATAATAGCTAAATAAATAATAACAACAACAGGAGAATCTCCCAAATGTCTAAATATTATCATGACACCCCTGCTGAGTGACGTTGACCAGTTTAGGAGCTGCTAATGTGGGATTCTTTTGGAAGCACTGGTCTTCCAGTAACCAACCTTAACTAGTTCAAGCCCTCAGCACTTGCTGGCTAGTACAAAAAATGTCTGAACTCAGGGTGTTTTAAGAACTCAAAATACCATCTACTTACTGAAATCCCATCCTTTCTTTTCCTAGGGTCTTCCTCAGCTTCTTAGGAAGATGGTAGGTAGATATCCTATGCAAAGAGGACAACTTCTCAATTTCAGGCTGCTAACTTCTGTTTGGAGATGCTGTAGATTGGTGTCATTACCCTCACTACAGGTACCATCAGTCAACAGTACTGATGCTTAAATGTCCCTCCAATACCTGGCTCAGTTTAGTATGGAGTAGCTATACAATGAGGTTCATTCCCCAAATATTTTACACCCCTTATCAAAGGGATGTTGTGTGTCCATAGGTATGTGGATGGAATACGTAGTTCAGGATGTGATAATAGATCCTGCCATTGCAAATGCTGGATATTTTTGTCCTGTTTAGCATGTCCTTAGCATTGGTATTAGCTCTTAGGTTATTCTAACTGGAGACAAACTCCTTGTTCATGTGACTTCTTCTTACCATGAAAAAAGTGTTGATTTATTCTACGCTAATTACAGAAGCATTTTGTTGCCTTTTCTTGGAAACCTTACATTTCCTTTTCATTTTTTTTTTATTGCTAACTCTGCAAATACATTCAACTGAACAATTGAAAAAATGGAATAAAACGTCCTCACGGATCTGGGTTTTTTTTTTCCTTTAGCTTCTAGCATCATTTCGTGATCCCTCTTGACCCTGAAGATCTTCATGGGAATAAGAAGAAAGGCAATGGCAAGCAACTAAGAATACAAAAAGACATGAGAACTTTCATTAGACACGAGTCAGTGCCAACGGGAGCAGGTGAACAATACCAAAAATTAGTAATAATTTTGCTCTGCTTTTTTTTCAGAACTATAAAACTGAGCAAAATTCTAGATAATTACTTTTCTATATTCACTCCTTACTCAACCAAAACTTTTGCTGGCATCTGTGTTGAGTCCTACCTGAGAGAAATTTCTGGGATTTAGTCCTTTAAATGAGAACAGTAAAAGAAAAATAATAGATGGGAAAAGAAGTAAAAGTACTGAAGATGGTGCCAATACACTAAGCATACACTTAAGTTTACACTGCCTTTTCATTCAAGCACAAGATGCTACAGAATAAGGTCAGGGGAAATCATCCCATATGCATCCCCAAAGATATCTGATATATCCAATGACAGCAGAGCCCTGTTTATTCAAAATACTTTTGGAACATCAAAACATTTCGATAAACAGGGCTTCAAATAATTGAGGGAGTTATTGTATAAGTAATTCACACCAGGGGGACATAACCTAGATTCAAAGGAGCGAGTTTCAGATCAAAGGGGTGCAGATAAATGGGATTTTAATCTAGATGAACAAATAAAATAAACAGCATTTGATTATTCAGGGATCAAGAAGTGGCCAAATGTGTTTTTTTCAAAAAATAATTTAGAACAAAAGGTCAAAACTGTTCCAATAGGCCACGTAGAAGAATATTCCTATAGAATCAAAAAAATAACTAAATGAGACCAAAAAAGTGTGGCTATTTGTTCTCTGTGTGTGTATGTGTTTTTTGTGGGGCTTTTTTGACTGTTGGGTATTTTGTTTGTTTTTGTGTTTGTTTGGTTTTTTTTTTTACTCACCAATCTTCCAGTCAGGATCATATGAACTTAACTATGTCTTTTGATCTCATTCCAGCTGTGACACTGACACATATTTTGTGGTGGAAGGTGGGGAATTGAAACATCTGTGGTTCTGTGACTAATTTTCCCCGATGCTCAAAGGAAGCAAACTGCAGAATACACAAGTTGGGTCTTGTATGGACAATATCATCCAATTGCTCATCTTTCTATTAATATCATAACCCAGACATGGTTTATCTACATATAGACATCATAAACTCCCATTAAATGTCCTTTTAATGTGAATCTTGGAATTTCAAAAGACATTAAGTGTAAAGATCTATGCTGATATTCACCCCCTGCATTGTTAATATGGTGGTGTGGATAATCTGCTAATTTAGACACAGAAACTGTATTTTCCTTTTTCCTGAAAGTTATGCTCACATTCCTGTAATTCAGCATTGTCCCTTGCTCACTGTGTAAGGGAACTTTAAGGGGCAGAGGAGAAGACAGACTCAACATTTCTTTACCAAAAGAGTGGGACAGGTTGCCCAGGGAAATGATTGAGTCGCCATCCTTGGAGGAGTTAAAAAAAAACGTGTAGACATGGCACTTCAGGGCATGGTTTAGTGGTTATGGTAGTGTTGGGTTGATGGTTGGACTTGATCTTAGAGGTCTTTTCCAACCCTAACAATTCTATGAAATAAAGGTCTGAAAATTCAACACATTTTGATACCCCCTAAGACCCGATTTCTGCAGCCATAAGCTCAGCCAGGAAAGTGCTTCTCCCACCACGATGCCTCACCTCTAAAAGCCCCATTCTGGTTCACAAAGCATCGTGAAAGGGCGATGGATGGATGGATGGATGGATGGATGGATGGATGGATGGATGGATGGATGGGTGGATGGGTGGATGGATGGATGG
>JANHGL010001499.1:35014-59744 GCA_024611195.1 Ceyx melanurus
AAGCGGGTCCGC
Source organism: Ceyx melanurus (assembly GCA_024611195.1). NCBI lineage: Eukaryota > Metazoa > Chordata > Aves > Coraciiformes > Alcedinidae > Ceyx > Ceyx melanurus. The sequence goes on from JANHGL010001499.1 coordinate 35,027, forward strand.
TTTGCACTGCGGCCGGGCTACGCCTCTCCCCTGCCCGCGCGGCAGGTCGCGTAGGCCGGTCAGCGCCCGGTGCCAAGCGCGCACCCCGCGCCTCTCCCCAGGAGGACTCCCTGCAGCCTCGGCCCCACACCCCCCCTTAGCGCTGCAGAGGAGAGCGGAGCGGTGCCGCCGCCTCCACGTCGCCCGGGCCGCCAGCAGGGCCCGCTGCCTCCTCTCTTCCCCCCGCGGGGCGCTGCCGGGCAGAGGGGAGCGCAGCGCGGCCTTGCGGGGAGGGGGAAGAGTCGCCCCGCAGGGTGGTGTCGGTTGCCCCGGCCGCCTTTCCTCCCTCCTGAGGAAGGGCCTGCGGGCTCAGGTGCAAGAGGGACGCTCCAAGGTGGGAAGCGTGGGTGAAAGAAGAGCAGCTGTTGGGCTTGCGGTGAGGATGGGGGGGGGGAAGCACCACCCGTTAAAGTAAAGATGTGGAGCAGGGAGGTTGTGGGAACGGCATTTTGAAGCTGCGTTTAGCGGAGGAGGAAAGGAAAGACCTATGGGGGCTGGAAGGAGCGGCGATTGCCGTTGGTAAAAGGTGGAGGCAGCGAGTCCTCAGCACAGAGGGGTCGGGGGGGCTGGAGGGGGAGGCAGAGGAACGGGACCCTTTGGGGTGCTTTGGAGTTTGCTGGCAGGCTGCTGCAGCCGCACGCTCTGGAAGTGAGGAAAGATGAACCGTAAGAACAGAGGAAGGTGGAAGCAAGTGCTGGGAATTTGTTTCTCGAGGAGACAGGAGACCGTCGAGTTCGTTTCAGGTTTCAGTGCCCCGGCCTCCCCAGCTTGTTAATTCCTCTGCAAGCCGCTGGGAAGAGCTGTGTTGGCTGGGACACAGGTGAAGAGCCTATTGCTAGTTTTATTCCAATTAGCAGCAGCTGCTGTCTGTAGATGCAGGTTTAAAAAAAAAAAAAAATCTTAAAAAAAACCTCCAACATTAAAAAAAAAACAAACCAACAAAACAACACAAAACCAAACAAACCTGTGAAGTCTTCTCTCTCTTTTAATGATAAGCTTGTTCAAGTATTGCTCTCTCTTTACTCCCCCTTTTACAGGCTTGTCAAGGCTTCCCTCTCTGACTGAAGAATCCTTGCTGGGTGTTGTATCTCAGTTGCAGTTTGCTGAGACTTGGACGTGTTTTCTGTCTGGAGTAGAGCAGCAGAGAAGGTAAAAATGGGGACTTGTGTTTCAGTTTGATAGTCCCGGGGTCTGGCTGAAATTCTTGTGCAGTCCTGAATGCAGAGACTACAGAGGGTTTTTTTTCACTTGTTCATCTAAGGACCTGAATTCTTTTGGCTCCTATCAAACTCAAAAGCAAGTTTGCCCCAGGATGGGCCCTGTTGTTTTTTTTTTAACTTAGCTTTTTTTTTTTTTTTTTTCTCTTGGCAGCATCCTCCTCCCCCCAAAAGGCTCTCTTCAGAGGGTCAAACCCACCTAAGTCAAACAGAATCAATTTCTCAAGCTCATTTTTAGGAGCTTGGGGGTTTTTGGGGTTTTTATTTTTTTTTTTTCTGTTTCCTGCCACAATGTCATTTATTCTTTAATACTCTGCAAGTACAGCTGCATAGCAGAGTATCATTCGGGGGGGGGGGGGGGTGGGGGCGGTGCATGTTTGGGTCTTAAAATAATAGACACGTTCTATTTAATTGCGCCTTATCAATAGGCCGATAAAGTTCGGTTGTTTGCTGCTGCCATCGACCGCGATGCTCGCTCGGTAGCGGGCAGAGGCAGCGGCGGTTGCTGATGGAAAAGAAAAGGTAGTGGAAGGAGGCGGGCAGAAGGAGGTGGGAGACGAGGGGATTGGCTGCTTGTCACGTCAGTCATTGCTGCGGGCTCCGGCTCTTCCGCTGCTCCAGCTCTGGCTCTCCCTTGAACAGCTCCTGGAGAGAACAAGGCGTGCGGAGCTCGCATCACCAGCATCATGCTCCTTGGGCTTGGATCGTAGATCCCCCTCCTTGAACACTAAAATAACTCCTTCGGCCATCGGCGTCCCAGGCAGACCCAGCAAGGAAACAGGCACGAGAGAGAGAGAGAGAGAGGCAAGAAAGAGGAGGAAGAGAAAAATCTGCAACCAAGTGGACTAAAGCAAAGGGGGGGGAAAGAAAAAAAAAAAAAAGCTTTGCTTGCACAGCTGCAAAGTGGGAATTTAGATCTGCAGAGAGAGAAAATCCAGCTCGTCAGCACACATTGCAGAATTACAGCTCCAGGTAGAAATGACATCAACAGGGAAGGAAGGCAGCGGAGCTCAACATGCACAATATGTTGGACCCTATCGCTTGGAGAAAACCCTGGGCAAAGGACAGACAGGTTGGTTCTTTGGCAGTAGCACCGGCGCTTAGAGGGAAGGTGCTGTGGCAGCCACTGAGGTGTTGGGGATGGGATGTTGGAGGGTTCAGCCTTTCCCATTTGCTGTTTTTGTGAAATGAAGGCAAAAGTATGAATATTATTTATTTTTAGTTTGTTTCTTTTTTCTTCATCTTTTTTCCTTTTATTTTGACAAAAAAAACCCAGGATGCTTTATGTTCGTTACTCCTGCTAATGGGTGTTGTTCTGATGACAGGCAGAGTGCACGCAGAGGAAAAAAAAAATAGATGATCTGCTGCTGGTGGTGATTTTTTGCATCCATTTCTTCACTGCCCTACTTAGGAGCATTTTCTTTTTAATCAAATTATATTGAAATGAAAGGTTCACAGCCTGTAGTACTGAGGAGGTGGTGGTGGTGGTAGTGGGGGAGTCACCAGCAGTATTTCATGACATCATGATTGAAAAGGGTGTAGTCCTTAAGGTGCAGTTGGGGGGGTGGAAATATGTACAGTATGTCTGTGGCAGTGACTGCTGTGGGTATTTAGCAAATATGGATGGATGGGCTGGTGGTTTTTGTGGGTAGCATCTGAAATAAAAGAAAAATAGAGGCTCGGTAGCAGAATTCATGCTGGTTATGCTGTGTTTTTGTAGGAGGGATGGGGGGGGGGAGGGGATGTTATTTAATTATTTCTCTTAAAGCTTGTTTATGAAACTCGCCCCCAGCAGATTTTCCTGAATGGAACAATGGTAAGAAATATTAAAAAGAGGAAACCGAGTGGAGGGAATTAGGAGAGAGCAGGTGCTTCTGCCCTACATGACATAATTAGATCCACTAAATGCATTCAAGATCTGGACTTACTGTTGCTTGCTTGGATAGCATATCCACTTCAAGGGCAGGGGAGCATTAATAGGAAAAAAAAACCCTTAAAAAGAAGCCAAAATGTCTTCCTTTTTTTTTTTTTTTTTTAATTTTAATTTATTTAATTTTTTTTTGGTAACAAGTGCAATAAGCTGTGGCATCAGGCATTTGAATTAGGTTGGAAGCCCCCCAAAAGTGGATTGAGTCTAGAGGTTATAATTTAGGGAAAGGGGAAGATCAGCTGTAGGGGGGCTTCTCTGGGCATGTGGGTGTTAAGTGTTGTTCATTATGGTGGGACAATAAAACATGATGCATTGTGGTGTATTTTTTTTTTATTATTTATTTATTTTTTTATAACCCAGCCGAGCTTTGCCCATCTGTTGTCTAAAGGATTTAATAGGCGTTTCCATCCCCAGCTGCTGCCTCTGCTCTGGCTGCTTCCTCACTGCCCTGCGTGGCAGCAGCTCTGCAGTCCGCAATTTTCTTAGGGACACAGTCAAAATCCAGATCTTTCTCTGTAAGAAGCAATGCTCTTCTGAGATGATTGATTATAACACACACACACACCCCCCCATCCTTCCCCTCCTCTTCACAACCCCATAGCAACCGTTCAGAGGCACGGATGAAAATGACATTGTCTTCTAGTGAAAGTGACTTTTATTTAGATTTCCTTTTTTTTTTTTTCCCAATCTCTTCAGTGTATCAGCTGCTAGAGGTAGCTCTCTGTCACTGTTTTGGTTGCCACCTTTATTCTTTGCATAGCTCAAGAAGCCCTGGCTTCTGCAGCTGTATTCTTACTAAAATTTGTTCTGAGGATGATAATGAAAATACCAAAATATTGCAGTGTACTGGTAATAAAGCTGCCCTATTTCTGCTGGTAATCCTTTCCTGGATGCTCCAGGTGATCAAAGACCCAGCTGTAGATGACAAATTCATTTTTGTCTTCATCACCATTTCCTTTTTCTCTCTCACCTTCTCAGCACCGCTCCCTCCCTCTCTCCCTTTTTACATACAATTGTGTCCAAGATTCCTGAAAATACAGCTGCATTAACCTCTTGCTCCGTGTCTCACAGCCCGTCGTTGTGGTCCTAAAGGGTTATCTACAGCTTTGGTTTATTTTTTTCCCCTCTGCTAATCTTCCTATCTTCCTCTTAAGTGATTAGAGATGTGGGGGTGGAGGGAGAAGAAGAGGATGTATTTAGAGGCTTGCTGCTGGTGGCCTCTGCAGTTATTCAACCAGCTGGGCAAGGGTGAAAGTTTCCTTTTGCAGTTTCACCATAGCACTGATCTTTAGAGATAAGTCTCTGCCGTTTGCACACATGAACGCACAGAAAATGCACAATGCGTGGTGCTGTAGAAGCTGGAGGTGGGGGGGGGGGGAGAGGAAGAGAAATCTCCAAAGTAGCTGATGTCAGTCTGTGTCTTCCTTGCTACACCCGCCCTTGATTCACAGAATAATGCACCGAGGTGAAATCTAACTCGGTGTTAAACATACATGGCTAAATATGGAAAGATGCCTTCTGGTCTTCTCGCATTTTCTGTGCTAATCACATTTGGGAGCCTGCAGAAAGGCAGGGACAGCAGCGTGTGGTTAGGTAGGGACCTCATCCTGCTTGGTTTGGAGGGTGAGCAGGAGACCTGCAGCGTTGTGGGGGGGAGAGGACGCGGAGCGCGGCCCGAGGCCCCGCTGCACCCTCGCGCCCAACTCGGAGTTGGGGTTGTGCTGCCATATGGCTGAAGGAAATAGTGCTTGTAAGGATTCCTTTAGAGCTTGACTGTAAAGCTTGGAGGATTAGGAGGTGATGGCCTGGAATTTTTTCTTTTTTTCTGAGGGAAGAGTAAGAAGTAAAATCTGTCAGCATGCAATGATGAGTGGAAAGAAAGTGAAGTTGCAAAGGCCTGTCCATTTTGCAGTAATCTTCATACCCATTGTTTTAATAAAAAAAAATCTTTACTCAAAGTTATTTTGGGCATGCAGGTCTAGCTTTGCTCCCAGAAACATGAATATTCTATGAATGTATTAATCACTCAACCTGCTCTTCCTGAGGTCAAAAGAAGGGGGTTTGGGACAGGAGTGTGGGTTCATAGTTCAGGCCAGAAAGGGTGCCATGGAGGGAGAACTTAATGGTAAGTAGAATCTTTACTTTCTGTGAAGTTCTCACTGATTGCCACCTTAATAGCTGGAACAAAAAGTATTTACCACCTGAGACCTACTGGACCCTGCAAAGGGGTCCCTTTGCCTATCTGGGACATTAGTGGCACCTGCTGACATCTGCTGTGGGTGGGCAAAACTGCCACAGAAAGCAAGGCCTACAGTTCAAGTCGTTGGGTGACAGCCTTCCTGAGAGTTAATTAGAAATCAAAATCAGGTATGCGAAATCTGGCCTGAGTGGCCTCAGGTGTGTCAGGCTTGCTGATGGTGACTGATGCCACAAGGAGAGGCTTGGGGCCTCAGAGGAGTTGGAAAAGAGCTACATGGGGCACTGCTGGAAAATATCGGTGCTGCTGGTGGGAATGAGAGTGGTGAGGGGAAAATGATTTCTACTAATGTAGCATGTGAATTTAACCTGTGATGTGAGTGCTGGAGTGAGATGGTTTGCTTTTGTGAGAGGTTGAATTCAGAGCACCTCTTGTTTACTGCAGCTGGAAGAGTAGCTCATGGAATCTGTGTTTGATTTTTGCAAGAATACAAGGAGCAGCATAACCTTAATTACTAAAAAATTGCTTTGCAGACCTGTCAGTCTAAAAGATCGTTGCTATACATGTATGGGTGTGTGGGGAGAGGTGGTATGTTTCACTGATACATTCCTGTATGGTTAATTACAGGAGGTTTTGATGGTAATGAACAAAGGATGTATGTTGTGTTATGCTAACACACGTGGAAACATTGTGCTTTGAGAATCCCCAGTCATACCTAATTGTGAAGGACTGTTTTAGTTTTAGGTCAAACAGAGAGTTTTCTCCATTTGCTGCTAATTCTGTGTGAAATCAGCTTCTTGAGTATTCCTCACTCTATTTATTTATTTAAAATGACATATCTTTGTGTGTTTCTTTTTGGCCTTATTAACCCCTCTTTCACCCTTGAAAGACTTTTAAGAGTAATTTGGATTGTTCACTCTTGAAACTCTTAACAAAGATTGACTGTAGTGAATATCTGTTACTGAATACAAAGATGAGGAACTGAAGTAATTCTCATAAAGGTCTTGAGTGTTTCAGAGAGTTTTCTTGTGTTTTCATTTGACAGTCACTCTATAGGCTCCAGCATCTTTATTTGCATCAATTCAATGTCTAGCTGAAATTTCCAAATGCTGCTTTTTCTCTCCAAGCAGCAAGACCTTGGCTCTAAGTGGGAGTTACCCTGATACTCACTTTGAGATAAACTTGATGAAAAATGGGATAGTGCTGATCCTTTTTGTCTTGTTCTTTTCATTCTGCTTTAAACCCAGTTCTGCAGACATTCCATACAGAAAATTCTGCTTGAAACTCGTGGTGCTTTGACCTTAGCAAAAAGTGTAGGGGGGTTCCCTTTCTGCACTGTACTCCATCTAACTTACAGCTCTTTTGGTGTGTGATGTTATCTGTGAGCCATCAGTGAGGTTTTCAGCAGTGTGCCATTGGGTTATGTAAGAACAGAAATCCTTCAATTTGGGTCTTAGCAAATTTTACAGCCTTGTCTTCAGCAAGTGCTTAAACAGGGTGTTTCTTTAACAGCCTTAACCACCTGTTTCCATGGCACCGGCAGAAACTGAAATTGGTTAATTATTTTTTTTTTATTTGTCAAATTTGCTTGAAATTGAAAGCTCCAGATCTATTTGAGGAGAGTTTGGTAGACAATATGAGCTCAGAAGCCTGGTTTCCTTAGGTAAGTAGGCTAAACAAAGTGTATCCTTTTCATTCATGCTGCTCTCTACTTTTTCCTGACCCAGTGTGTTGGATCTAGAGAGAATTTATCTAAATGAGTCCATCTTTATTCTGTTTAGTTGGCTAGATTAGTGTATTGTTCTAGAGGTGTACATCATTGTAGTCCCCCCCACCATGGCCTTTTTAACCAACCAGTATGTATTCTATTAATGTTTTTTTATATTTTCTAATCCTTTAAAGTTTCTTTCAAAGTAGTGAAACCATACCCTTGCTGTGATGGTCTGTGAAGGCTTAAACAGTTTAGTAATCACAGAAATAAAATATTGCAAGCAATTCTGTGGGCAGTAGAGGTCTTAAGAAGGAAATTTTGCCATGAAAGGTTATGTCACAGTGACTTAGACTTAATGGATTTTCAAGTAGTGGTTATGAGTTATGAGAGATTTGGTCTTTTTTAACATTATGTACCATTGATCAGATTGTTCAGAAGTACCCTTTGCCTGCATCACTGGCTGAAGCAAACAGGTATTGTTATCCAGCCATGTGTCTGAGCTGCAAAGTTCAGATAGCCTTTTTTCTTTTTATTATTTTAAATCAAGTTCTTGTTTGCTAACTGTAGTGGTAATGATTTTTAGCTTCGATCCTTCTGCCAACTTTGTAGGGCCACGCTGTTAGTCTTTTACCCCTGTACCAAGAGCAAAATTATTAGGTACTTGTTGAAACAGGAGCAGGCTCTGAATTTTTTATTTTTTTTTTTTTTTAAAGCACAGTAAGCTTTCTCTTCCAAGAGTTATTAAAATTCAGATACTGTCAGGTAAGTAGGACTATATGACTATTTATACTTACCTTTCAGACAGGAGCTACGGAAGCAGTGATTTCACAAATAGAGTTCTTGCACCACTCAGGCACTTTTCCTACTTCCCATCACCACTCTCATTAGTCATTTTGTGTCTCTACAGTGGGAAGGGCTGCATTAGGGTGATGAGAGAGGTTGGAGAAATTAGAAAAGCTTCTCAATAGAATTTACCTCTCGAGAGGAATTCTTCCTGATCCCTAGAAAACCTGGGATTCCACAGGAAGAGCAAATGTAGCATTTTAACTGGGTTCTTAAAATTCCTTTTCTAAACTGAGAATTGAGCAGCCAGTGCATGTTTTGAATCCTCCAATGTTGCAGTATTTTTCAGTATATAGTAAATTTACTCTGTACATTATATTTTTGGGAAGTCTTTAATATTGTATGCTCTAGAGAGTTAAGCAGCAATTGCAGTGGTGATAACAGATGTTGGTACCCACCTCAAAATTTGTAGGTAGAAATGTAGGTGGTGAAAGAATTCCAGCTTTCAGAAGAAATTTGAGAAGAAATGAGAAATTTGGAAGTAATGCCCTCTGAAATAAGAGATGTTGCATAAGGAATGTATTATGCACATAGGAGAACAGCCAAAAGAAGAAGAGGTGTAAGCCTGGATATAGATTTCTGTGAAGGTAGAATAGAGGCAGAGACCTAAATGAATGCTCAGGGAGTGCTGCTCTTCAAATGCTGAGATACTGGCAGCTGCCCTTGTGAAGTCAGTGTGTGAAGTTGCAGGAGAAAGATCATCAAGCCCATCATAAATAGGTAAGGGTGGAATTTTATCTTTTTGTTTGTTTTTCTATTTAGAAATATCCCAAATAAATTTTCTGGTTTTATTTTAAACAAACCCCAGATGTTTAGCAGTCTTAGTCAATAATACAGTTTGTTTTGCTTATGGAGTAGGAGGAGATTATTCCTTTTTCAGTTCAGGCATAAAAACTACTGGTTTTCTGCAAAACATTTGCACTGATCTGTAGAATAACATGAATAATTTGCAGTAAACAGTGTTCTTAATGAACTTGAACCATCCTCATCTGCAGTGTCTGTAAACACAGAGTGATTTCTTTAAGTCCTTATTTGTTTCAGATTTTCTGGCAAACAACTGTTCTTATCTCCTTTCCCCAACTGTCTTTACCTTGCTTATGTATTGGTTGTGCTTAAACAATATTCCAAGATTTGAATTGTACTCTTGAATATTATCTGAGTGTGTTGCATGGCAGTATTGCATTCTACTTGGATAGTTGTGTAAGCAGTTCCAACATCAAGGTTTGCAACTTCTACTGAAAATCTAGATTTCCTGGACAGTTTGGAGAAGATTCCCATGACACCCTTACCTGGAAGAGGTGAAGTTTACCTTCAAGGTCACAAATGTGACCAAATCAAACTTACATTCTCTAGAAATAGACAATTGGAATTAAATAGTGTCCATCCAGTTCCATTTGACTTATTCTGTATTTAATTTTGAGTAGAGGTATAACATTTTTATTAATTCCTTTAATTCTGTTTGCAGACTAAAAAAATTACTGATAAAATACAAGATTACTGGTAAAAAAAAAAAAATACTGGGGAAAAACTGCAAAAAAATCCACCCAGAAGACTTTTTTCATTGCTTCATAGCTTTTGGAAATTGGGTATAATGGAATTTAGGTGGAACAGAGGAAATTGTATTGGCTTCTTTCATAAAAGTGTATTGCTGGCTGTTGATGTAGCTGCAAACCCTTCTTTTTTTTTTCCTTGAGTGCATCATTCGTGGCAGGGCTGGCTGTGAGATCACTGCTGTGCACTGTCTAAGCAGGAATGTAGTTTCTCATCCAGTGACCTTGAGATACAGGTTTTGAAGGATAATAAATGGAAATTGTGTTGTGAGACTGAGAATAAAGAGCAGTGTGGAGAAAGGGGGGAAATGATGGGGTTGAGATTTAAACAAGTCCAGGTGCGTTCTCTGGCGAGTGGTACCGTCGCTTTCACAGCAGAGTAACCTTCAGGCTGGTGCAGGGAGCTGATGGATAGTTAGGCAGTGCTGGAGTGGGCAGAATGGAATACTTATTTTGAGTTGTCAGCTCTCTCAGTTTTATTTTGAGAAAATTCTTTTATTATTTCCTGAAGGCCACAGAGATCGTTGTCAAGTGACATAAATTAAAGCAGCCCTAAAGCTGCCTGAAATAACTCTCTCAAAGTTCTAGTGGCTGCTCTTACTGCTGTGCCAGGCTATTGCTGCCTTCTGCTCTTCCACTCTTCCTACTCTGCCTGCCTTATTGCATACTTAAGAGGCAAGTAAATAGTTATTTCTTAAAAATTTATTGTTCAAAGAAATGTTTTTAAGTTGGGGTGGTGGAAGGGGCGAGATTTAGACTGGAAGGGACCTTTTCTTGTGTAGTTTACCACAGGCTGCTCCTCAGTTCATCTTAACATCTATCCATTGACAAGCACTGACTTGCTCATTAATGAGTATGGAAAAAAAGTAGATAACTTGCCAGTTCCTGACAAGAGTTATTGCTGGTGAAAGCTTTGCACCAAGATTTTCCATATCAACTGCCAGTGAATGGGTTAATGCAGGGGGGAGTAACCAGAATCAGGTGCCTTGTGGTGTGCAAGTGCTATACATATTCTTTTTTTTTCTCCTTTGTTTTTGTTTCCCAATACTGTGTGGGAATTATAGCCATGATAATATTTCCAGTGAAATGCTTAACTTAAAAAAAAAAAATAGAAAAAAAGGAGAACTGTTTCCAGGCATCCATTTAGTAAGTGCTCTTCTGGCTGCCTGCTTTTGCTTGCAGAACAACATGCTCTCTTTATATACTGAGACTCCTGCAATTTTTATTTGTTATCTTTTGCAGTATGTGCTTAATGTAGGAGAAAAAACCAAACATTTGAAGTGTGTATATATATATTTTTAATAGAGTCTGTATTACATACCTAAAGTACATTAAGAAGTTCTGTTTTTGCAATGTCATTCTTCTGTGTGTTCAGCCTTACATGCTATAGGCTGCCTGCCCTTGTCATTTAGCTATTAAATGCACTATTGACTGGAACAGAAATAATGGAGGAGCGGGTTTCTGGGAGAAGGAAACTGGTCTGGACCAAAAATGTGTTAATTTCCTACTGTCTGTCTAACACCTACTCTCAGAACTACTGAATTGCAATCTGCCAAAGGCTTAACAGCAGCCCTGCAGCTGCAAGTGAGAATGTACCAGGTCTTCATGCTGACCTTGCAGGGAATGTTGATGGAATTGCTTGGCTTTTTATCTTCTTTCAGTCTTTTTCTTAATTATTTCATGTGTGGCTAGCAAAGTGGACTTCAGATTTCTTCACAGATGCTCTTCTTGGAAAAGTAGTCGTTTAGTTGCTTTGGTTCAGGATGAGGTACACTGTAGTCCAGGTCCAGATGTTGGCTCATCTGCCCTATGGTAGTATCATTTATGAGGAAGAGGGACCAGTGGTAACATATTTGCAGCTAAACATGAGCAGGGGATGTATAATATCTTTTTTTTTTTTTTTTTTTTTAAATAATGCTATTAAAAAATATATAACTTTTTTTTTTTGCTCCTCCTCTGAGCCAAGCCAGCTCAGACTTTGCCAAGACTACTGTCTTGCTGCGGTTGAACAAAAAGACAAGTAGGAGAAGATGACTTCACATTCCAAATCCTTGTGGTCTGAAATGCACCGTGTGGGATGTTTAAAAATTTCTCCTGTCTTTTGGCTGAGTGTTTGCCAGCTGAGGGCTGGGTTGCTCATCACGCCAGCCACTTTGGCTGGCTGGCAAATTGGTGACTGTGTGAATTCCTTTTCATAACTGTGACCTGCCCCTGAGATTAAGGAATGGATTCGACTGTTAGATTTTTTTTTACCTTATTGGAATCTCTTCTTCTCTCCCAGTATTTTATTCCAAAGGTCTCACCTTATGTTCAGGTTGTAAATGCTGGGTAATGCTGCTGTCATGTTGAGATGACCTGCTGTCCTCCTGCTCTGTCTGTGTCCCTTGTTTCCTGGGCTAGGTGAAGACAGTGTTTGTGGCTCCTCTGGAGCTGTTCCAGCTGCCTGTCCATCTTTCTTTGTTCTTTTGGAATAGTTTAAGAATTAAATCACCATTATTCTTTCCCTTGTGGGAGCAAGAGTTTCAATCCCTCCCCACCCGACATTCCACGCTTTCCATGGAATTTGTAGAATTTGAGAGACTTCTCTTGCTCTTTCAAACTGGATTAAAACTTGCTAATTTATGCTGGTATTATGGGGAATTATGGACGTCTGAAGTCTTAAAATTTGCTTTCTTAAGCAATCTGGCTAAAGCAAAGCTGGCCTTAACAGCACAGCTTCTCTAACCTGTGTTTGGTTGGGAGATGCTGCTGGGGCAGACTGGGATTGCTGGAACACAGCTAACCTTCAGGTGTTGCCCTCACCTTGCTTAACGCTCTTTACACCAAAATCAGGAAGAGAAAGGGCAGTGCTAACCACATTGTGATGCCCTAATGCTGGGGAAATCCCCAGCGAGCTGGCTGGGTTGGATCCCTGCCTGCTTTCTGCCGCTGGGGCAGTGCGAGGCAGGGAGGGTGGAGCCTGGAGCTTGGTCCTTTCTGTTTGCGGGCTGAGCTCAGTGAGTGGAGTGTGGGAAGAAGCCGGCCCTCGCTGGGTTTCCTCCCTGGATCCAGTTTGGTACAGAGGCAGGATTTGAAGTAGTTCTTTCCTGCAGAAAGCCGAGAGAAGACTGAGAGCCATTTGTGCAGTTGCAATGCCTGTCTGTACAAGAATCGTCACGAAGACAAAGCCAAGTATTATCCTGGAACTTGGCAATGTCACAGGCTCTGGAGCCCAGTGAAACACGGGCATTTGTTGTGTTGAAAAGACACGGCAATGAGTGGCACCACTTTTGAGATGCTTTATACTTTGCAAGCCCCGGACTTAAATGGTTTGTGATTAGCTTTTGGAATCAGCTAGATCTGTTCTTTCTTCCAAACTCTGCACTCCCAGAACTCCTGAAAGCCTGATTAAAATCAGCAATCAGCAACAAGAAAGAGCTGTCCTAGTGTCTCAGGGATTTGTCCCGTGCTGCTTCTGGGTCTGTGGGTTATTTCGTGGCTAATAATTGTGAAATTCCATCTCTTTTTGCTTCTCTCTGGTGTGGGGTTATTTTTGTTTGTTTTGATTTGATTTTTCTGATTGTGCTGAATTCATGACATGGTCAAATTCTTCACTCGGTTGCATCTGTGCAGTCCCAGTGACTTTAAGGTTTTGCTGGAGTTGATCTGAGAGGGGAGTTTGACCCATGAATGAGCTTCTCACTGATGGCAGCAGAGGCAGACCTCTGGCAGTGTTCTAGTTCAGAGCCGCCGAAGACAACGACTCCACCGTGAATATTCAAGCAAATTAGAGCACCAAGTGGAATGATCCTGCGAGCAAATACAATGCAAACTGCAAACACAAGCCCAGCAGTTTACAAACTACTTTCCTCCTTAAAGCAGAAGTCTGTCAGCTCAGCTAAAGGACAAATTAAGGCAAGCAAACATTTTAATGCTGTTGAGTGGTAATTCTTCTCTAGTATTCCACACATCTGTGTGCTGAAATCACCCGACCAGTGTGCAGTGAGCTTCAGGATCTACAAAAAACCTGACCTTTATTATTCCTGCCTCTTTGCTAGGGAAAGCATCAGCCAGACTAGAGGCTGGCTGGGACAGTTGCCACTGTGTTGCCAGGTGGCTCTTCCTGCTCAGAGGAAGTGCTGCTAAAACAGGCATGGTTCCTGGGTCTGTGTTGTAATGCAGCCATCACCTTTGCTCTGATCACCATCAAATCAGATGAATTGTGGTCAAGAGCCTTTTTAGCTTCACCAATGCTTATTTATTGTCAGGGTTTTGGTGCCTGTGGCTCTTCAGAACCAGGTAGTCCATGGACTGCTTCTCAAGAATTCATAAAAAGATTGATTAGAGTAACAAACATGAGATCATAGTGGTCAAGTGTCTGCTTCTCTACTGCAAACTTCAGCAGAGCCCAACAGAGGGGAGAAGCCCATGTGGTGTAGCCTTTTTCTCCTTGTTGAAATGGTGGGAATTGAAAACATGGGCAAAGCAAAGGATCCTGATCAGAGCTGCTCACCTTGATCCTGATCACCTTGGGATGAGAGGTGAACTCTTGCTCTGGTGGGTAACACTGACCTCCTGGCCCCAGCAGCAGTGTAAATCGGGCAGTGTAGGATATGGTTGGGCTGGAGAAGTCCACCAGAGCACCTAAGAACCTGGCCTGCTGTAGGAGTCCAGTCTTACCATCTTTACCTGGCTTCCTTGTCCCAGTTGTGCTGTTGGTTCTGCTCTTTGGATAAATCCTGCAGCAGCTACAGCTCACTCTGGGATGGCAGCTGTGGGTAAGCCCAGCATTTGCACACACAGTGCACTATGGTTTGTGTATGTATGGCTTCCTTTTGGGCTTGGAGTTTTTTGTGCACACAAAACACCAACGTTGTGCTTGGTCCTGCAGAGTTCTAATTCTGGTGTGAGAAGATTATTCTCCACCCTCAAGGCTCGTGGGGTTAAAGGTGCTCAACTTCTCCAAAGTTTGAATCCCTGTTTGTGCTCTTATGCTCTCAAATGCTGCAGAGTCCTGGCTGGGGTCATTTCTTGAGGACAGAGTGGTGGAGATGTGTACAGACCAGGCTCTGTTCATGTCACTATGCACTTAGAAGGCAGATTATTCAGAAACAATAGCTATGTAGTCCACACTGGCCCGGACAGGCTCAGCCATTGACTTGGGGTGGAGCTTTTGGCAAGTTAATTCATCTTGGTTTATGTTTTTGTTTTGGGCTTGTTGGGTTTTGTTGGTTTTGTTGGTTGGTTGTGTTTTGGGATTTTGTTTTGGTTGTGGGGGTTTTTTGTTGTTGTTGTTGTTGTTGTTGTTTGATGGGTTTGTTTATTTTCATTTTTTCCTTCATTTTTATGGTGCCCTGCTGTAAAACTAAGATAATGCCCGACTTCCCTATTGGGACTGACAGGATTAGCCAGCTAATATTGATAACTTTCAGAAATATAAAGCAGCATGAAATAGGCCTGGGAGAGCTCTGCTGTTTAGGTCCAGTGATTTATCTGCTTGGTTATTTATTTATTGCTAGTGTTCATTTTTTGCTAGCGTCATTTTATTTAATGTATGGCTCTGGATTTTCATCTCCCGAGGCTAGACCAGACCATACAGCCTGGTCTGTCCAGGTGATGACATCTTTTCATGCTCTATTTGTCTTCTGTAGCTTCTCCTTTTCATTATTGTAATATTGATACATAAATGCTGAAATCTCTGCGGCCGTAATTTAAAAGTGAAGTTGTTTTAACTATCTAATAAAATAGAACAATTGCTTTGATGTTCCCATTTTGACAATTTGTGGCTACTCTGACTTTTGCTTTTTTTTCCTTGGGGACATTTGTCCCATATCTCTCAAAACAAAATGTCACTGAGTAACACTATGTTTGTATGATGTTGTGTGTTCTACTTACAAAAGATTTATGACTTGGTCACTTTTATTTATGCTCCTGTGGAGCTGGTAGAATTCTACTGCAGTGTTCAAATGCAGCAGTTCCATTCTCCTGCAGGCAGCAGCCCTCTGGTGGTGTGGGGATTTTTTTTCTTCTTTTTAAGTCATCTTTGGAATTTCTGACAGACCTGATAGAGAAGCCTTTAAAAAAGGCTTCACATGAATCTACCACATAGTCCCATATTCCCTCTTTTCCCTTCCCAGTCCATGCCTCAGCACCACCCCCACCTAAACTGGGAGCTGGAGAGGCAAAGCCAGGGAAGAAATGCACCCTGTTGATAACACCAACGGGCTGCTTTGGTAAAATGCTCTTCACCAAATGCTTTTGCAGGAAGTTTCAGCTTCCAGAAGGATTGCCTGGGAGGGTCTGGGTCTGTGGGAAGTGGGTGGTGAGGGGAGGGGGTTATTCCAAGGCCTGGCTGAGCTGTCAGGAGTGCAGGCGGTTCGGAGGAGGCTGCTGCTGAACTAAAAAATGGAAATATCAAAGATTTTTTTTTTTAAAGGGTTGACCTTACTAGTCTGTTATATGGGCGTTAATGAGAGTTATGGTGGAAATTACTGTCTGGAAAAAAAATATTTCAGCTAATGGGGAAGGAGAATCTTCTCAGCAGTGCTCTAGGAGTAAAATTTACCCTTTTGCTCAGATGAGATTCAGCTAAATCACTTGAGTCCCACTTCAGATCTATTTTGAAATATGAAGTTATGTACTGGAAGGTAAAAATGGGAGTTTAGGAAGTTGATAAAATATGACTCCTTACTAATTTTGAGATGGCAAGCCAAGCTATGTGCAAATGTTTTTTTTGAAATTATTAAAGCTGTGCCAGGGCTGCATTTGGCTTGTTCCCATTCCAGGACTACAGTAAATGTCAAAATCCTGCTATATCTGCAAGCATGTTACTACAGAAATACTCTGCCTTTGTAGGAAAAAGTACAATTTTGTTGTGATTGAAGCCTGAAGTTGTATTTAAAAAAAAAAAACCAAAACAAAACACAAAGAGAAAAAAAGAAGGTTTTAAAGAAGGTTAATGGGATTGGTAAATAGAATTTATTCAGTATTTTAATGCTTTCTGTTACTTCACATGAGAGAGGATGTAGCAGATGAACCCTTCTCTGTATTTGCATGAGATTTGTGGCTTTACTGGATACAGCTGCAGGTCACTTGTGATGTAATTTCTAACCATTATTAAGAGGTATTTATGTCAGCTGAAGCACGTGGTGCAAAAGTATTGTTTCAACCACAAGGGTGTAAATCTTGACTCTCTTTGCCAGGTTGGTGATGCCTCTTGACTTTCAGTTGTTGCAGTTTTCAAACCAACCTGACTTTACCCTGTTTTGCCATGAGCCTATGGTAGTCTAAAGCTTTAAAAAATGTATTTTAAAAAATGAGTTACTGGAGGGGGGATGAGGTGAAAGTGAGTCATATTTCAGCTAGAAAAGCAAAGTGCCTCCCCCACATCTTCATTATTCTAAATTCTTACAGTGAAAATTTAAAATTATGTTTGTTTCCAGATGAAAAATGGATTCAAGTGTTTTATGGCCACTGCTGGAGGTAGGGTGTTGAACTCAGCAAGGTTTGGTTTGATCCCAGTGTAGCTCTACTTGTGTCCTAAGGGGAATTATATCTCAAAGACTTTATTTCTTTTCCTTAGCAAAGCACCACCTATACTAAAGTGTCAGTAGCTTGTCTCAAATGCATGTTTTCTTCCATCTCCTCTTATCTCCCAACCTGCAGAACACTGAGATTTGAAATGCAAGGGTTTAAAAATTCATTTGCCCTCTTACTGGCTCTAGTTTTGTTCCTGGATGCATTTGGGAATGTGACCTTTGCAGTTTTCCCCATCCTCATGTTTGCCCTGCTGCAAAGTTGCATAGATCTGGTATTTTGCCACGTTGTGGAGGTTGTGCACTGGTTCATATGCAAAATAGCATTTAAATATCAGTTTTTAACTGCTGTCTGGGAGTTTGTGGTTTCCCCTGCCTGTAACAGGCTGTTTTACATGACAGTCTAAACTTTCCCCTGGTCCAGATTTGTACCTTTTGTCTGTTATTCAGAGATCGTGTTTTACAAGAAAATTCTCAAGTAATAAGGGGTCAGATGTTTGTTATGGACATTTCTTTATCTTTACAGGAGTTTGACAAGGCAGGAGTGTCATGTCCTCCTAGGGACCTTATTGTCTTCCATACATCCATAGAAGAGTCACCATGCTGAAGTCAGCAAATGTGTCCCTCCAGAAGGCTGTTTGAAGTGAGAATATTTTGTAGTTGCTGCTCCTGAATGACACGTTAGACTAACCAACTTCAGCACAGACTAGACCATAAGCATTAAAAGGTATAGATAGAATATTAGTCAAATAGGATTTCATTATAAGCCATACCAAAAAAACCCTCAACCCTGATGCATTCTGTTATTGTTAACAGTGATGCTTATTTAAAATGACATACACTGCTGAAGAGAAGCATTTGGTAATTGAAATGTAAGTGGGTGACTAAGAAGTGATACATATGCAGCAGCAGGGTTGTTTTTTTTTCTTCCAGGTTTGTGTTTCCAAAAAAAACTCCATCTCTGACTCTCATAGTAACAACCATTGACAGTATTGGAAGTAACTCCTTTTGGCTTTCTTATTCCTCTGATGCTATGAAACCTTTCTTCTCTGGCATTCAGCAAGTCTAAATATATATATGAAGTACAGGATCATCTTGCTGCTCACCCTTTGATTGATTGATTGATTTCACTCTTTGCCTGCTGGATGCATCTGGATTTAGCTTGATTGCCAACCTCACCAGTAAAATCTGGTAATGCCAGGCTGGAAAAGTGGGGTATGGGAGAGGATGGTGAAGCCCAGAGTCTCAACAGGCAAGCTGGTGCTTCACTGCTGCTGGTGTACAAGTGGCATGACTGCTCTGAGCCTATCAGGTTGTATTTTAGATGTACAGTGCTGTTCAGAAAACAAAATTAACCATGTGTTAGTCTGGAAACAGTGTGAATTTGTCTCCTGTCACCTGTATTGGAGTTGATTTATCCAATGTAACTGAAGGAAAGGTTGGGTTCTTTGACTGTGGGCTGGATCCACAACTGGTGCTGCTGGTTCAGAGCCTTGGACTCCAGAGTCCTGCTGGACTGACTTGCCCTGGCTGTGGATCTGACCTTCTATGTAAAGGCAGGGACTATACATTTAAAATCTGGGGAGGGGTCTAGTTGTTGGATTCTCTCTTTTCAAGCATTGCTACTTGGGAGAAATGCAAACCCACGTGTGTTATGAAAGGGTTTGTGTCTCCAGTTTTAGATGTTGCTGCCTTTCTGTAAAGAAGCCTTTGGTTCTGTCTTTGAAAAAGCCTTGCTGCAGTGTTTTCCTTTTTCTTCCCTTTCCTTCTGTAAGCAAATGACCTCTGAATTTATAGCAACTCTATTCCTATGTTGTTATAACAGCCACAGCTTGGATATTGCCTCTATTCTAAGCTATTCCACAAGTACTTACAATTCTCTGAGAAAATTGACCTTTGGGCTTAAAGTTCTTATGCTTGACCTCTAGCCCAGAAATTACTTCTTTCTCTCTCAAGAGATCTTGGTAAAAATCTATATGACTAAGTTTATTTTATCTGATTGTTGGCAGCAGGAGTTGGTAAGGAAGGGCAAGTCAGTCACTAGTTCAATTTCTTGCTGGAATTAAATCCTTGAGAAAATAAGGATAATCCTTCATTTGAGGTTTACTTGGTTGCTTCCCAGTACTTAGCTTGCACCACATCAGGCTCATTTTTTGTACTTCCTTTCATTTTCATGAGAAGGCCCAGAAGTTGTTAATTCTGCTTTAATACCCATGTATAATTAGTTATGTGGGTGAAACATGCACAGCTAACCAGAGGTGCTGTTGGTTACCAGGTACAGTTGGAAATCTTAGCTCAAAATGGCTTTGAATTTCAGGACAATACTCATAGGAAAAATGACTTTTTATTCAGCTGGGTACAAACTCCAGCTGAATGAAAAGGAGCATCAAAATCTCCTACTTCACTCTACATTTAAAACTCTATTCCCTTTTACTTGGAGATAACACACATCCTGGTATTAAATTAATAAGGGGCTTTCTTAATCCATCATCCTTGCCCTTCTCATCCTGTGTTTGTCTAATGTTATTTAGAATGTCTCCTTTTTTTCTCAGCTCTTCAAAACTGGCCATCTGTGTATTTTTATTCTGCCCTGATGTGATTCTCCTGCAGTTACTGTTTTGCTGCTTGTCTTTTAATGGCACCTGTTCCTGCTGTAAGTTTTCAAGGCCAGTATTCTAGCTGAGGATGGATCTTTGATTTATTCATTGGCATTATCTTGTTCTCAAGTATGATTGTAGATTTCATTGTTCAACATTTTGTTGTCACTTTTGATTACCTCTGCACAGTGAGTTGATATTTTTATTATGCTCTCCACAGTAATGGTAAGTCTGTTCTTTAATGACTCCAGATAACTTGGGTGTCTGAAATGGATATTACTAATTGATATTATTACTTCTGTTATGTATTTGTTGACACTGAATATCACCTACAATCCTGCTGCTCATCCACCAAGCTTTTTGGTTGTTTTAAGTACTTAAGTGGGACTTAAGTAATACACTGATCTAGGATAGACTACAATGCAAGAGGAAATTTCACCCTTTATGAGCTGATGCATCCTGTCACATTAATCAGGAATGGACTGTGTGTTTCCTGGGGCAAGAGAGAGGATCACATCCCCCTTTTAACCCCTTCAGAACTGACTCAGTGTTGATACCCTGTAGAGAACAAGTACCACCAGCTTAGTGTATCATGAGCTCTAGTTCTGGTGATCTTGGTAGGAAAATAAGGAAAATAATAATTGATAAGGAAAATAGTGAAGTAGCAATCTGCTGGATACTTGGGATATCTTGAGATTGAAAAGGTCACAACCAGTGTGTCCAGGGTTGAGAGATTTGTGGTGGGGTTTTTTTTGTTAGGTTTTTTTTCTGCCCCTCCTTCTATTTGTAATGTAGTTTTTTTGTGGTTGGTTGGTGTGTGTGTTTTGTTGGGGTCTTTTTTCCCCTTTTCAAGCAAGTCCCCCCAAAGCTTAAAACCTTAAGTGGGATTTTGAAGAAGTGACTGATATATGTCCAGCTACTTTTTTTTTTTTATTATTATTAAAAGGAAAAGACACCCTGATTTTCTAGGTAGGTGAGTGAACAGCTGGACTTAAGCTTAGGAGATTTCATTTCTTTTTTGTTATTTCTGATTTTGTGACTCGTTTTTTGATGCTTCTTTGTTGTCACTTATAATGTTAATCTTCCTTACACAAACTGCTTTGGAAGTTGAAGTGTCCTATAAAAGCTGGAGTTTTTGGTTTGGTGGTGTTTGTTTTGTTTTGATGGGTTTGGGTTTTTTTTTTAGGTGGAGTCTCCTGTAACAGAATTTGCCTTTCTGTAAGTCACTAAAATTAGGAACAAACCGACTGTCTAAATAAAATGTGGCTTCTCCATATTTTCCAAATGAGAAAGGAAAATAGAAAGCTATGAAGGTGATGATTCTTCCTGCTTCCCTGAAATACCTAAATGAAATCAAACTGAAGTATAAAGGGTGTAAAAATGTGAACAGATGGAAGGAAATTTTTTTTCATCCCTCCAAGCTTATTATTATTTTGATGCTTCTGGTTTGAGAAAAGAACTTGATGGCTTCAGTGATCACTGATTGCTGTAAAATTGGCAAACTGTGCCCAGCTGTTGAGTGGCTGCTTGTCTGGCCATGGCAATCCTGCTTTGGAAGCAGAGCAGGGAGAGAAAGGGAGGAACATGCTGGTATCTTAGTGGATTTAGTTTTACACAGTAGCATCTGCTAAACATGCAGTGAGTCTTTTACTTAGCAATTTAGACTAAACCCCATCATTATTTAATGAGCAGCCTCCCTCTTTCTCTCCCATTTGTTTTGATCCCTGCCCCTCAGAAGTGCTGGCCTTAGGAGCTCTGTAAGGCATGGCTCAGGCTGTCTGCCCAGTGCCCACCCTGGGTATTGTGTATGTTGGTTTGATTTATTTATTAGCCTTTACTTTTTTAATCTTTGTGAAATTACAGGGAGGGAGGAAAGAAACAGGACCTTTAAATGACAATCCACAGTTGCTATAAACTACTGACAGATGCCTTCTGACATGACATTTTAGGGACTTCAAGGCTCTTGATAATAATATTTATGGTTCAGGAATGACCTTGCATATCAGAAGGTCTTTGCCTATCCTGCATGTCATTATGAGTTAAACATTCTGGTGAAACAGCACAAAACCAGTAAGTGCTGTGGCTGAGACTCCTGCAGCCTCTTTATCCCCTTGTCATGCTTAGGAAGAAAATAAAAATGGATATATCTTTCTTGAGAATAAGGAAAAATTGTTGCTGAAAGGAAATATCTGTTCATGGATGCTGTTTGGCACAGTCTGCAGGCTGTGCTGGTCCTTGACTCTGTCATGGGCAGTATATGGAAATAATGCTGTGAGAAGTCTGCTGTGAAGCCAGTTCAGAACCTTGCAAACATATTTCTGGACTCAGTAAAACACCTTTGTCTTCAACTATTCTGGTTAAGCCAGCTTTGTCTTGCTTATAGTTACCTTTTAATAGTAAAACTTGTATTTATTATGCCTTTCATCAATGCTGTTTACAATTAACTTATCTGGCTAACTAAAGCAGGTCATGCTGTCTGGTATCTGGGGATTTAAGGCTTGAAAAAAAGATGTAAAGGGCTTGGTGTTTCATATGGTGCACTCACTCACCATAAGGTTGTGATAGAATTTGCTGTAGCTGTTTTCCAGTGTTGCACTGTGGCTTTGTCCTGATCATGCTTCAGCTTTGAACTGAGTGCCCACCAGTGACAGGTCTGTAGCAGAGGCTTGAATTCCAGCCCATGTAGTTGCCCCTTGACTCACACACAGCTCTTGGTGTCAGAGTTGGGCTTCAGGACTTAGCAAGGCCATTGATTCTGGAGAATGCCTCCCAGCTTCAGTGGGGTGCCATACAGGGGTCTGATGAAGTGGGGGCAGGAGGCTGGTGTGGGGGCTGTATATAGCACGTGAGCTCAGGGACTGGTAAAGGAGCACCCAGAAGGACTTGCAGAAGCCCAGGAATCAGGAGACCTTCAGGGTTACACATCTTCTTTTTTCTTCCTTAGTGTGGACAAGGGGAGGGTCTAAAGCATCATCAGAACATTTCCTTCTCTGCTGGGTTTGGTGTGAAGTAGTCTGATCTCAAGTCTTTTTGGTCAATGGGAAATTCTCTGTGGTACTGAGAAGTCTGTGGTCGCAGCAGTGGTGTCCCCACGGCTGGAGTCCCCCAGCTGGAGGTGGCTTCTCTGCTGTGTGCACTGGCCCAGGGTTTGTGTTGTAGGATGGAAAGCCCTGCTGAAGCAGAGCTCTGCCGTGCCAGTCATTCACTAATACGAGGTCCCCCAGAGATTCAGTGACATATGTGAGAACAATTCCTGCTCTTGCCTACATTATCACAGTCTGATTATCACAGGAAGGGAGCTGTAGTTGACTTCTCTGTGTGGCTTGTTTTCCTGTTTAACTAGAGGTGAGCTGCAGCAGAGAATCTGGCCTTCAAGACTGACACTTGTGTATTTTCAGTGATGATGGTGTGGTTTTTTTTCCTAGGGAAAGCTGTGCTGTGTCCTTGTGTGCTAGGGAATGTTGGCTGAATCAGGCATTGAAAACAACTTGTTTATGATGATACAAAATGGGGAATAATGATGATTTGATTTTATTTTTTTTGTCTAGAAGTTTTTCCTTCTGTTCTCTTCTGTCCTCAGTCATGTATTGGAAAATTATTTTGCAGCTTTACCCCCCCTTCTCACTGAATCCAGGAGGTGAGTGAGGATTTAATTGCCCAATAAAGTCAAACTAGTAGGGATGCCCTAAGCTGTCTGTAGGTTTATCAGATGTAAATGTGTGTGTGGCTCTGGTGGAGTCAGTGTTGATTGAAACTGGCTGGTGATCTGACCAGCTGTAGCTCATGTTCTTGCTGTACTGCTACACCAGGGTTGTGGTCTGAGAAGGATGTGGTTATGATAACTCAGACTTCACAGTGGTGAAAATCCCAGAGTCTAGTTAGAAATGCTGGGTAATGCTCTTTAAATGTCAAACTCTTGAGGGGAAAAAGCCTGTCAGATTGAGAAATTATAGTTTGCTTCTCTCTGTAGATCTTATCTGTGAACATGCAGCCTTGGTACTGTACCAGAAGCCATACGGACAGGGTAGAGCACCTCCTGGTGCTTGGCTTCTTTGGGTCTGGGATTTGACAACAACAGGAGTGAATTGAAGTTGAAATGGGAATACTGAAGTGTGCTGCAGGGCCAGGGCTCCTCTTGTGGGATGTCTGGAACTTTCTGAAGTAGGAGAAGTATTGGTGTTTGGAATCATCAGAAAGTGAACAACTGGACACCTGTTTTTAACGTGGCTGGAGCACAGCTTTGTAATGTGATTATAGTAAAATTCCTATCAGCTTTGTGCAATGTATGGAAAGGTCATAGCAAATCATCTTGGAGCAGGGATGCAGGATGGTCTCTGGTTCAGGCTGATAGTGCAGGGAGTTGCTGCTCCATTTCTCACCTCGTTCCTGGGCACTGCCCTTGTCCTCAACTGTAAGCAGCAGAGATCTAGAGATACGAGGTGAGATAAACAGCTGATGGTTATTGTTCCTGTTTTCATATTACATAAATATCTGGGGAGCCACCCTCTTAGGGAGCTTCATCCCAGCTGAGCAGTTGCTTCCCTGAGAGACCTGCATTCTGAATGTTAAACTCCATGGATATTAAGTACTGCCAGAGGCCACAAAAAGTCATTTAAGAAGACATGTGGGGTGGGGTGTGTGTTTGCATTCTTGTAAACACATATATTAAAAACTCATCACCTTAGCATATTGATGCCTTTCTCTACTAAATATTTATATTATGGAAATAACTGACAATTTAAATTTGACTTTCTTCACTGTCTTCTTTTGTGTATTTGAAACAGGAGTGTCAGTACCCTGGGAAATTACATGTATATGCTAAAGCCTTTTTTTTGTTGTTGTTGTTTTTGTTATACTACAGATATTATCATAAGACTTTTATTCTAAGACACTTATTATGAATGCTTTGGGTTGGAAGGGACCTTAAAGCTCATCCAGTTCCAACCCCCCTGCCATGGGCAGGGACACCTTCCACTACACCAGGTTGCTCAGAACCTCACCCAGACTGGTCTTAAACATTTCTAGGTAATAATTGTTTTAGAATTTGTCCTGGTTTGGGTGAAAAGCAAGCAAGTTTTGTTCGGTGATTTTGCTTTTCAGCTTAAGGTTTCTAACTAACT
>JANHGL010001503.1:0-51395 GCA_024611195.1 Ceyx melanurus
GCTCTGGCAGGGGGGTTGGACTAGATGATCTTCTAGGTCCCTTCCAATCCCTAACATTCTGTGATTCTGTGATTCTCATTTTCCACCTCCACACTGCTCAGCCCCGAGAATGGAAGGAATACCTAAAGACAACCAACTCTGCAGGTACTGATAAACATCCAAATAACGGGAATCTTGACTCTACCTACTAACAGGACTGCAACTACAGAATTCCACTCCAGCTGCACATCCTGCATTTATTAGCAATTAACACCATTTTGATTTAATTTCTAGCTGCTTCTATTCCTTTTTACACATGCAACATGTACCATACAAGCATTTGAATTTAATCTTCTAGCACGAGTGATAAATATGGATGTGATGGGAGATTCATGACTCCATAGAAAACAAACCTCTGGGATTTGACTTTCTGGTATAATTAAGTAATGAAAATATTCATAAAATTAATGGTAGAAACTTATTACATATTTAATACTGGATGCACAAGTAGAGAAAGAGAAATAATAGCCTTACTGACACAGGTAGTGCAAGTGCCCAGAAAAGAGTGTTTATTCGAGGCTGATCACTAAACTACAAACAGGCTTAAATTGTCTGGAATCTTTACCTCAAACTAGTATTCAATAAAGTCTTGAGTTTGGTTGAATTTTATTTTAGAATAATTTGCCCTGAATATTGCAACATAATGATATTTGAAGGAATTGTTTAAAAAGTTTTCAAGATTCTCCTGCATCAATTAGCAAGCATCGCAAGATGGAGTAAGCAACAAAACAGAAAGAGAATGGATTCAATTTACAGTGGACACCAAACATGTGCCTGGAAAAAAAAAATCCCAGATGCCTTGAAAAACGGAGTAATTAAAAAGTTCAAAATAGAGTATTCTTTGTATCATTAATTAAAAGCTCAGTGAGAGCAGAAGCACTGCCAAATAAATGCAACTAAGTCCAAACTTTAAAAATCAGCTTTTCTAGCCACAGCTAGGAAACCATTAAAAGAGCAATAAAGGATCTGATAGAGTACTGATGAGATTTCAAATACATGGGTACACATACACTGCAAATGAATGAAAACTGGGGGCAGCATCTACCAAGGCAGCAATCATTCAATACCACCATATTCGAAGAATATTTAGTATCTGTTTATTTCTACTTATAGGGCCTATTAATAGGGCCCTTCTCAAACATATGAACATTTTCTCATTTATATTCTCCATGACAGTACATTTTGTTATTCAAACATATGAGTAAGTGTTGATTGTGACTATAGTCTTATGGAAGAGACTCACACAATGCCATTTATAAAAACATACATTTTCCATGGTGTCTTATCCTTTTGAGCTGTCAATTCAAGTTCATCCAAAAACCAAAGGGTTATATTGGGCATAATTTAAAAAGAAAAGAAGAAAAGGTCATGTTTTAATAAATGTGTCTTTAATAATAAAGCATGAGGAGGCCTACTGGGTTTATTTCTATTAGCTTGCATAAGCCTTTCCCATTGGGTAGCTTATTGATCTCCTAAAGTGTTGTGTGTTTCTGTATTGACAGCAAAGGCAGCGGGATAAAATGCTCAGGAAACTTTGAGCTAATGGTTCTGAATAGCTCCACAAGGACCTATTATAACAAAGCAATTGGATGATATGACAACCAGATTAAATTGAATATAGAAAATTGCAAGGTAGTGCACATTGGAAAGTACAATTTAAGCTACTCATATGCACTGATAACTTCTGAATTAGTTATATGATCCTGGTGGAAAAAAAATAAAAAAAAAGGAAGGAGTCATCAAGGAGAACTGAATAAAGACATTTGTTCAATATGCAACTGGTACCCAAAAATCATGGTAAGACAGGAGGTTGCATTAAGAAGTAAATACAGGATGCTATTAAATCTGGAATTTTAATATCTACAGCACTTGTTTATTCTCACTTTCAGTATTACATGCAGGTGTGTGACCTAATCCCAAAAACCAATACAGTAGAAATAGAAAACAGAAAAAATATAGAATACCAGGTTGGAAGGGACCTCAAGGATCATCTAGTCCAGCCTTTCAACTCTGGATTACTTTCCTGATGACCAGATCAGCTGAGCTACTGGTAGACGACTGTCGTGGAATCCCCAGCCATTAGATGGTCAGGGCCTGACTCAGGGCACTGTTTCCCACTTCTGAGATGAAAGTCAAATTTGGCAGATTTCTGATTAGGCCCTTGGAGGGGAAAAACTGATAATGGGAGCACAAAAGCCTAAATGTAACCTCATTTCTATCCCATAGGAGTATAAAGTAAGAAACTCCCTGCCTCATCACAATCAGCACTCAACACAAGGCTGCCTTCTCTCCATGTCTCAAAGGTCACTGTAACTTTGGATTCTTTGCTTTTGATTCAGCTGCATTTCCTTTTCCTTCCCCCCTTTCTCCAGTCAGTCTGAGTTCCTGCATGTGCTTCCTGATTTCCAAAGAAAAGGCTTTAGTCTAAATGGTTTCTAGTCATTCTTAGCTGGGCCTGTGTTCAGCTTCTACTATTTTTGCCATGGCTGAACAAAAGAGAATTAACTGTTCCTTCTTTTAGTGAATCAAGGACAACTGCTTTATACAACAGCTTCAACCCAAACTGTAACAAGAATAATTTCTTTACACACACAGATTCCCTTTAAAGTTTGGAGGTTTTTTTTATCATCTGTTACATATATTTTGCACATATTCAATTCTGGAACAGATTGATGACTGATGGAATTAAGCAGTCCCCATTGTCAGGCTTTAGAAAATGTTGGTATAAGCATATGGTCTTTTTTACAGTAATTCCATCAAGGCCTTGCTTCTAACACTAAGAACATGCTGCACAACAATAAAGTGATGCAGGACACATGACTTCTATTAAGGATATTTTTCTGTAATAACAATGAGAGTTGTGAAAATTCAGTGTACAGACTGTGAACACTGGTCAGTGTAAAAGACACAATTGTTTCATTGATTATGTTCACTAAAGTCACTGAATAGAATACTTGTGAACCACTGAAAAGGAATTACAGACAAATTAATCAGGAAATAAAATTATACTTTCAGGATTATGAAATATGGAGTATAAGATGATGCATAATGTATTTTGAGTGCCTGACTTTTCTGGAATAAGTAGTGGGAAAATGCAAAATTGTCTTGATTTTCCAGGCAAGGAACCATTGGTTGAAACATAGCAACAAAATGAGAAAAGAAAGGAAGACTGTTATGGATACATATTTCTGCCTGGTTTCCTACACAATTCTTGAGAATTACTGACCAATGGGCCTTCTATGGTCACTGTTCAACCCATTAATTGTCAGTCATTTATTATTACCTGGGTATGTGTTGCTCCCACTTACTAAATGGTTAGAAAATTACATCTCTCGCTCCTGGAAGACTTGAGTGTGTGTGTGTGTGTGTGTGTGTGTGTATGTGTGTGTAGTGTGTTGTGTCTGTCACAAACAATTTCTAATTAGCAACTGAATCTTCAAGCACAGTGGAATAAGAAGTGCTGAGTAGAAACTCTTCTTTCCCCAGTCTCTCTTTAATATCCATATCATATATGGCCAAATTTTCAGAAAAAAAAAATAAATACATTGAGGGGAGAACTTGTAGCCTTAGGAGCTGGAATCTAATGTGACAAACAGTAAGAGCAGTCTCTCCTGTGGCCTGACATTTAACACAGTCAATTCTATCAGTGCAGAGACTTGACAGTCTATAAACAGAGTGGTTTCTTTTGTGGAGGCATTACTACAGTGGGACAATGGCACCCACCACAAAGGAACACCAGGCACAAGGAAGGCCTGGCCCCAGTAACCTTGATGCAGTGAACTGTAATAGATTCTGTTTATATTTTAAACAATCATAGACAGGCATGTTCATATGCTATGAAAATTGATGAGAGGAAATGGACTTCAGAGGATTTAAACCCTCTAAAACCCTCCCTTACAAGAAGGGAGTGAATTGTGTGTCCATTTGGCTGTCACAGACAGTCTGCAGACTTTCGGGTACTTGCAAAACCCTGTTTCTAGTAAAGGTGAAAGCTGACGAGTAGGTATTTGGATCTATAAATGTTGAAAATACCTATTAATGTTTTAACTATTTTGATTGAAAATGAGAACAAAGAGCTTGAAGGTACACTTTAAACAGAGGTTTCCAGCTCTGTGTCTCTGCAGATGAAGGACCAGCAGATTCACAACTAAGTAATGCAGTGTAACTTATGGAAAAAGCTCAAACCTGACATAAATATTCTCAGCCTCAGAAGATCTTTAAAAAAACCCCCACAAACATCTGCAAGACAGACTGAACAAATTACACCCAGCATTTCTGCATTATTTTCTTTCAATTTAAATTGTTTGTATCAAACCACTTCCCTCAAAACACACACAGGCCCTTATGTTACCTCTGTGAGCATTTCTTGAACATGTCAACTCTAATGGCACTATTTCATCAGGATCATGATAACTCTAAGGAGTTGGTTACTTCCTAGACACCAAATGGACTCATTTTCTCCTAGCCCATATTTTTCTCTCTTTTCTATAGCTTTTGAGGACATTGAAAGAAAATGGAGATACACATGTAAGAAGTGCTTTGTCGAAGCTCTTATTGTAATTCTTAATCCATCATATAGAGTGCCCAGAGCACTCAGTGGATGTCTGTGGATGGCTTTTAAAAAGCCTAGAAGAGTAACAATCAGAAGTAAGAAGCAGCTATTTTCTGCATTCACTCTGCATACAGAATAAGTCTTTTCTCTTCTTACTGAACTGACCTGCTGTTTAACTGGGTTAAACATGCTTTTTTTCAAAAGAATTTCCACCTTGAGCATGTATGTCTCATGAATCTGATTCTTCAAGGTCTTTCCAATTAAAGACACTTGGAGTTACTGTAATTTACCATGGCATTTCTAATGCAGTATGAGACATTTAACTTGGATTCAATGTGAAATAGAACTACTACTAACAAAATTAAATCATCACAGCAATTAACAAAACCACAGTTTTATAAAACCCTGACCCTGCAGTGGAAAGACCTGAGCTGGACAGTGGCTGAGACAAATAGGAGAGAGCACTTCAAAGCAGAGACAGGCACAAGTGCAATCTGGCCAGCAAACAATACCAGGGTTAGGGAATTCAGAACCATCCCAGTCTGCTACAGAGATTAAGATGCTAGTAGATTTCTTGCTTATAATTCCAATGAGATAGCCCTTTATCTTGAAGTCTTTATGTGAAAAAAATGCCATACCTCTTCTAATTAAATGTAAAATTATTGTACAATGTGAAATAATTCTAGCGTTGACTTTTTTCTTTTCTTTTTCTTTTTTTTTTTTTTTTTCTGTAGGGAATAGTTTTTGGTGATGTCAGCAAGCCAAAAAGCCCATCTTGGCCAGATAAAAAATTATAGACAGAAATATACCTTTCTAAAGTTGTAAATTAAATCCAATTGCTTTTTTGTGGCTAACTAGAGTATCAGTTCAGCAAAGATGTGGACATGGCTATGAGTTACACTGCCAGGCACCTTTGTTAAATGGAGGAGGCTAACAAAAATCATGTTATCTACATGCAAATCTATAAGAGTTTAAAGAAGCATTTCTGGTTTTATTCTTAAATTGCATCAAAAGTATCTAGCTGCTGGTTAGTTTTCTAAAACTGCAGCATTTCCCCTTGTACTTACTGTCATATAATATTTATAAGGTACCTACACCTCCACCCCTGGGGTGCTTCATGAGCAATTAAAACGCAATCATCATGATAAAGAAATAAATAACCTTAATTAAAACATTGCACAGGAACCTTCCTCAGATGCAGAGCCAGTGGGGAGCTGTCTGTCTTCACAAGATTTTACATATCTGTCAGACTGAGATCCAAGTGCAACATCAGGTTTCATGGACATCATCTGGATTTACTATATTCCCCGAGGGTCATGGATTCAGACACAACCAAATGGATGATACTCAAATGAGGATTATTTATTTGTTAGATAAGAGTTTTTAATTGCTTCATTTAATTAAATTTTAAAAAGAGTTCTGGGTGCCTGGACCACACACAATCTCTCCTACTCCCCTGCTAGCTTCTTAAGCTCTTTCTTTCAAATCCAAACAGAATGTCTCCACCAGCATGTTTCTTCCCACTCCTACATTTTCTTTTTCCACAAACTGTTGTATTATAACCTTTGGTACTTTCTTCTACTATTCTCTTTTCAGTGCTTTGTTTACCAGCCACTTGGCATTCCAGGGAACGAAGAAATCTGCAAAACATTCTCCCCTTACCTGTTACCCATCAGCAGGACTAGATTGTTCTCAGTTAAGTTGTTTCGATCCTCAGTTTTTCATTGTAATGTTCCCCAATGCTGCAGTTGTTTAATATCACTTCATACTACACGGCTGATCATTGTTGTAATAGAAATAATTAACATACATTTGCAAGAGGAATATATTAGAAAAAAATAGAAGTAGAAAAATATAATAGAATAGAAAAAGAATATTGTGTATAATCTATGTAGCATAGTCATGTTTATACTCTGGAAATTCACTATGTCAGTTAAAAAAACCCCAAATGAATACAAGAGAGCCACACATTTACTATTTGTCAGGAGAAGAATTTGCTCTGGGTTACTAAAAATTTTAGCCCGTATCACATTAGAATTGAGATTAGAGGGAAGATGAATGATCCTATTAGGTTTTCCAACAGTCAGACTTCAACAGCAGTTTGGACCAGCCTATTTGTGTAACTGTCTTTAGGAGAGAATGACAGAGAGCTGGAGCTAACTTTGAAATTCAAACATGGCTAAAATCACAACTGTCAAAAAGTCAAAAGGAAGCAGTGGTGCAAACACTTTATTTCCTTCAGTTGTTACCTAAGAATATACTGGGATGACAGAAAACAAGTAACTGATTCCTAAAAGCCCATAATCTTCTCCTTTTATAAAACAGGGACATCCAGGCAGATTTCTAGTCCATTTACTCTCTCTCTAAGACTTTTGAACTACATAGATATCTATAAATACAAGCAGAATATAGATATATGTAATAAATATCTAAAAGGAGATTGCTGCACACAATTAACATAGTAGCATACCCAGTACAAACAAATATGAGTATATTTTCTGTTAAAAGTTAACTGGCAGTAACACTATAAATGAGCAATCAGGATGTCAGATCAAAACAGATATGACGTGAGATGAAACAAAAAGAACATTTGGCATGTGCTGTAGACATGGAAAGACATAGACAATTGAAATATAGGAAATGTTATAGGATTATGTTAGGATTTGAGTCTAATAATCCATGGAATTCTTCAGAAAATACTTATCTGCTGATGCAGAATTCTGTTCATTGCTAAGCTTGTAGAAGGAAACAACAGCAGAGGGACTGACAGGCTGCCTGGGAGTGAGGCTCTTTAACAGCAGGCGTTCTGAGCAGCTAGGCAGCAGAACACAGCCCTTTCACTCCTAAACCAGAAGACTCTACTTCTGTGATTAATGGGGGTTGGTACCTGAAAGCTCAATTGATCGCTACCCCAGAACAGTTAACAAAATATTTCTAGAAAGTCAAAGAAGCTGGCAATAAAAAGACCACTTCTGCAATTAAAGGAGAATAAATTGCCCTTCTCGTTTAACCTATTCCAAGAAGCAAACACTTCCCCCTTGGGAAGCCTTGTTAAGTATATCCATGGCATATATGAGTTCAGGAATACAGGGTATTTAAAGTCAGTAGAAGATCAGCAGAAGAAAGCACTCAGAATGTGAAGGTCAAGGGGAGTGACATGGGTAGAATTATCCCTGACCATTATTGGCAAGTTGTTTCAAGCCATTAGTCTACAAGGTTCCTGTGTGAAGGGGGAATATCCTCAGTAACATTACTACAGAGGTGTCATTTATCTATAATACTGTTACTATTTCTGGATTTAAGAGAAATATAATGTTACTTCAAATACTCATATGGAGAGCACTTTTTTGAGAAGTACAGATAAGTCAGAGAGCAGACACCTTGTACTGTAACAGCCTCAAACCACCCACTAAACACTTTGACCAGAGTTCCTTAGTCAAGGTTAGAGCAAAGCCTGAAGAAGACTAACCCTAACTGCTAAAGCTTTCTGCTCCTACTTTGAGAGCAGAGACAGCTCAGCACCCTGTGCTCTGCTCTCACAGGGATTTGTTTATAGATGAATCCCACCTGACTTCGAGAACCATGAGTCAGTTGATTTCATCAGCAGTGAATCCAGAGTTAGACTGGTTAAAATGGGTTAAATTTCTTTTAAGTTGTTTGCACTTTTGATTGCCCGGTAATTACTGGGAGTCCTCTCAAATGGAAAATGTCCAGCAACTATTAAAAATAGCCTTATAACAAACTCAATTTAATTGTCCTGTAGATAGCATAAAATTGAATACACTAAGGTCATTAACCTTCAATACGCAAATTCAGTTTTTCTATCATTATGTTTTCTCACCATGGGAACCCTATGTACCACAGCCAACAATATACACATCACACCACTGAAGTTGAGGCCACGGGGTCTGTTGACCTTCACATTAACATTCAAAGACAAAAGTCCTTTCTAAAGCAGGCATTTTTTGTTTTAGACTACTTCCCCTGATGATAGACATAATTCTAAACTCCAGAGTTATGTTCTTTTCCTTCCTTTGTCATGTTTTGACCTTAACTATGCAATAAAAATCATAGTGCGATTCATATTGCATGGTACGTATTAGCTATTTTACTGCTTATGTTATGTTTGGAAATAAATATGTGTAAATTAGATTTATCCATCCTATATGTTGCAATCTCACAGGATTATAGCTCTTCATTTAAAATTCTGGGTGTAGTTTATAGAGCAATAAATGCTTGAATGTGCTGTCTTCTTCATGATCAGCCTTTTAGAACATGAGATACCAATTCTCACCATGACTTCCAAGGCATTTACATTTAACTTCTTCTTTTGTAGTATTTCCTTATGTTCCCATCTCAGCACTTGTGGTATTTAGCAACTCCTCCTTATAAAGTGTAGTATTTTCAGGTCATTTCAGAAGCAAATCCACTCCATGGAAACACTCTTTTGTCTACACAATATTGTGAGCAATGTGACGCTCTCCTTCATAATTTGATATTTACAAAATCATATTGTAACCCATTGCATTGTGATTGTAATTATGGAGAAAAGCTAAGGTTCTGCAGTCTGAGAAGTGCAAATTATCATGTAGACTTTTAAGATACAAAAATGAAGAATAGAATAGTCTGCTCAGTTGTGTTGTTCTGAATCTAGGAAAGAATCATGTATTAAGAAAAAGAATTCTTTAGAGCATTTAATATTTCTCCCCTTTGGCTTCTCCTTTACACTTTTAACTAATTTCCTGCTCTCTTCTGCCAATGCTACCAGTTACATTCTGCTTCACAAGCAAGACTGAGTGATTTAAGGGAAGAGTGTAACAATAATGTTTCTCATTTTCTACCTTTCCTAACAAACACAGAGATTCTTTCAAATAAAGAAATGCGGGTACACATTAGATACAAGTATTTAGACCCCATTTTCACACTGAGTGAACACACAGTAGAATTTAAGGCCAATTCAACATTGTCCTAAGATATCTGACAAAAAAGTGAGTTAGACTTCTAAGCTTTTTAAAATATTTAAACTTGTGTTTACACTATCACAACCCAAGAAGAAAGTAAAGCTTCACTTCATTATCCTATGGCCTGAAGTGTATCTCTGAACAAATCAGCTCCAAGCTGTAATAATAAAACCTGTTTTTGAGAGGAGCAAGCACACAGCTGCTTAACCATATGGAAGTGTAGCAGCACTGAAGCTCTGTTAATATGCACTTCTCACCTCCTCACTTACAGACAAATGTGTTGCCCCAAGGGCAGGCTCCTACTTCCACCTTTACTCCCCTGCAGCCTCCCACTCTCACCATCCTTTTGTCCCCCTGCATTATCTCAGCTGTTGGAGAGCTCTAGCAGGTCACTGAACCACCTGAGCTCCAACACTGACAAGCATCCCACCAAACATACCCGGTCTGGCACAGCTTGTTGTAGATGAACACTAGATGTTCTCTGGTAACCACGAATACAAGCATCACTTGGAGGAAAAATCAATCACACAATTCCATGTCCTTTCCATGCAACTGGAATCCTGCAAAGTGACAATGTTGGGTTGCAGGGCTTTTTCAGCCACTCTCTGCATAGGTTTATACATTAATATGATTTGATCCTCTTTGTTCTGGAGTTTTCTCTAGCAAAACTTAAGATAGACAGGGCTCAATGTACAGACCTCTGTGCTTTGATAAACTAGATCATGAATTATGCAATACACCAGCTAACAAAGCACAAACCTATAAAAGGAGTTAAATGGCTAGATTAACATCAGAAGCATGAACATGCCTAAACCAATTATCTTTACCTGATAAACTTACTGATAGACTTGGAGATAACAAAGAAATAATTTATGTACCACATGTAAAGGTTGATTATGTTCTCTGTTGAATTTGTCATGGATATAAGCAGATTACCCATTTATTAGCATGCACCTGGGGAGGGGAACTTTTTTAGCACAGATCTGATTGCTTACCATACCCATTTTTCATCAGTTTTTAATAACTGACAAAAGAAGACCCCAGTTCTCCCACAATGCCAACAGAAACACGCTACAAGAGATCAAGATACAAAAACATTAATCATATGACAATCTCCCTAAGGTGTGACTAACTAAACAGGTAGCTCCTTGAACTGCATCAAAATTCACATGACTGCACTGAAATACAAGATCAGAACCTGCTACCAAGTACATAGCCTCTACCCAACCACCATCAAAGAAAACACACACTCAGTTCTGTTGCTCATTCCCTGTGGGCTTCAGGCACCACCACGTCTCATCTGTGCTCTGGTTTGTCTGTGAGCTGAGCTTTTAGGCTGCTATTCTGCTTTCACACCCCTCTGCAAGTGTCTGGTACCTGAGGAGACACTACATATGGAACATACCACTGCCTATGCTCAGAAAACAAGTCATGCCATTTAAACACCACCTTATGAGGCAGACTGACTGAAGATACATTGGCCTTTGGAAAGATGAATCTAAACACTGCAGCATCCTCTCCAGGGTAGCAGTCACCCTGTGTCACTACCATGCCCTAAACTGCAACAAGAGGATGACAGACACAGCCTCATGTCCTCAGCACATCCTGCACACAACGTGGCTAAGGACCCTGGAATGCAATTCCCAGAAGGCATTGCTGTGTTGCCAACAGGAGTTTGAAGAGGTTTGTTTCTGAAACCAAGCACTGAATTTGCTGTTTACTATGAGCACCCACCTCAGTGTTCCTGATGCACTAAGGAAGCACCGTCATGATAACTCAAAAGCAAAGGCACTTGTGCCCAGTTCATTGGCAATCTATTCAGGTATTGTGGAGGAAGAGAAAAGCTCACTGCTGCCCGAGTTCCTGACACAAGCTGGCCCTTAACCCAGAACCCACAATGTGCTTCTTCCATCATCTCTGCACACAATGGAAGTGCAACAGGAAGAATAAGGGCTGCCCTCACTCTGCAGACTAATTTTCAAGTAAGACTCTGAATGTTTCAAGTAGCCTTGGGCTTTTCTTCAACAGGCGCATAAGGATGAAGTGACAGGCTTTGGGGAGGATGGGGAAATGAAGTAGTATTTGGAATGTTTCCTTTGCTGTTAGGTATCAGTAGTGTTTACTCTATTGGATCACCTAATCTAAAGTCACATCGATGAAAAGGCTTCACCAGAGACCGCAACAAATTGTTTACTCAATAAAGGTCATTCAATTGGTGCTGTTCATCATTTAGTTCCATTGTGAACATAAGCTCAGCTCTGACATTTAACAGTTTAAAGCTAGGGAGGGTTACTGTTTCCATGACTAGTCACATTGCCAGTCAGAACTCTAGTAAAATTGTTTTGAAGCCACGGTGTGAAATGTTCCTCTGATTTAAAGGC
Source organism: Ceyx melanurus (assembly GCA_024611195.1). Lineage (NCBI taxonomy): Eukaryota > Metazoa > Chordata > Aves > Coraciiformes > Alcedinidae > Ceyx > Ceyx melanurus. Next base: position 11,934 of record JANHGL010001503.1, read on the forward strand.
TGTATGGGTGTTGACAGGTCTGAGCTATACATTTCAAGGCTTTATTTAACTTGTTAAAGTGACAATTTTTGTTTATAAATATGTTGAAAACATTCTTTATAGTATATTATGCCTTTGAAGTAAATATAAAAGATCCTTAAAAGGAAGTAGAAAAAAGCAGAAAATACTTTACCTGCTTTGTTTTTTCGTTAGAAATTGCTCTGGGGACTTAGGACTCTCTTCCTATCACAGTTTGATTTGTGCAGAGCAGAAGCTCTATAAAAGAATTTCAGCACTTATGACTGCAAGACACAAGGGCTGACAGTCTTCTAATGTACTTGAGGTGCCACCAGGGATCTTACTTGTGAGAAGAGACTGACCCCCACCTGGCTCCAGCCTCTTTTCAGGAAGTTGTTTAGGTCTCCCCTGAGCCTCCCTTTCTGCAGGCTGAACAAGACCATGTCTCTCGGCCACTCCTCACCAGACTTGTGCTCCAGACCCTTCCCCAGCTTCACTGACCTTCTCTGGACATGCTCCAGTCTCTCAATGTCCTTCTCAGAGTGAGTGGCCCAAAACTGATAACCTTTACAATGACACTTCCTACAATGTCAAACCCAATGCAGAGGCAGGGTGGAGCTGATTAGCATGTGCACAGTGGGCGATCTTCAGTATGTCTCACTATACAACCAGTTGGACCTACCTGGTAAGAAACTGTAGCACTTGACACTGGGGAGATACTTCCCAGTCCCAGACTTCGAGAAGCTCTCAAAATCACAACCACATCTCCTATCCAACAATGAATACACTCTTTCCAGATACACACATGTATTCACAACTCATAAACTGAAGCCACTCCAAATGGGGAGACAGAAGATACCAAGTAACACACCATGAAGAACTCCACAGGTGAACATTTCTGCTGCGTGCACTGCAGACAAAATTTTTTTTCTTCCATTCTCATTGCTACAAAACTCCTGGAGTGAGATGAGTTGTGACATGAAACTGGAATGTAACAATGAACCTTTACACTTTCCATCTGAAGGCCTCCCAGAAGAGTGACTGTAATGCCATGCCTCACATGGGCAAATGAAACAGTAACCAGACCTTTTGCCATATTACAGCCCATTGCTCTAATTTCAGCAATGATATAACACAGCTTTGGTGTTTCTAAAAGCTGTAACAAATTTATATATATATATATATATATATATATATGACCACAAAGCCTTCCTTCATTTGAGTCACATGTTTTAAATTACATGTTTAAAGGCATATATGCAGCTCCCCTGCTCTCCAGCCATTCCTATTATGCAACAGTTATTTAATCTCTCCATGTGCCCATCACTTACAGCCTCAGGACATTCATAATCTGCTGCAGTTATAAAAGGAGAAACATAATTTTGTTTCAATACATGTATCATATATAGGATTTAAACACATTAAGCAATCAAGTGCTAAAAAAACCCTGCTAGCCAAATAGCCCAAGAAATTTTTTAGGAAACAATATAAACTGACTCCACGAATATGCCACGTAACAGTTTAGATACAATTCTATATCTTGTGGTTTTCAGATTCAGTTCATACCTGCTGAATTAATGTAGCACACAACTAACTACATGCTTGTTCTAATACCATGGGCCCCATGGAAAATACCTGAGGTTCTTCATTCATTTCATCAATTTCCACACTATCCAGATTAATTAAAAAAAAAACCAACCCAAAAAAAACCCCTATGTGACTGTTCTTCTAACTCCCAAAGGCAAAATTGTTTGTGCATGAAAATAAAAGAGTGACACCAATCACAAGAAAAAATAATGGCAGAATGGGATTAGTCCATTGGATATTAAATATGACATGATTACAGATTAGGCATGATTATGGACATTGCTAAATTGATATCTTAGTGAATTGAGAAATGTCAGGACAGTGATCATTCAGTGACAAAGTTTCAGACAAATATTTCCACTCTAATAATGGACTGTAAAAACCTTCCTACATAAGGGTATCCAATTCCTTCATCATAAATCAGAACACCTACCAGTTATTTAAGATTGCAAAGCAAAGCCCAATTCTTACTGACATCAGTACAAAACTATCTATGAATGTAAAGGAAACAGAATATAGCTCTCAAACCTTGTCCTTGTCAAATAACATTATCTATGATCAATAGGCAAACCACTACCTAAAAACTTCAGCTTTTATTTATCTGAGTGTTTCCTCTCTAGTTTGCCTTGAAACATCTTCAGACCGATCTCAATTCTTTAAGAAGCCTGACGATAGGTACTGCATGTAACTTCTGAGCTAATTCTAAGTCTTGTGTAAGCAACGTCTCCCCTTTCCTTCTCACAAAACCCTGCTTTCCTGATCTCTTGCTTCCCTCTCGTGGCAAAGGGCCACGACGTGAATTTGTAAGTCAATGTTCTCTCCTTCAGGATGATTTTCACCCTCTCTGCTCAGGGCAATTTTCAGGTCTCTCAGCAAATGAATTCTTGAAGGAAGCCGGTCCTCTCAGCTTGACAGACCTCAATAAAGTTACTGAGTGAAACACAGTAAGTTCAGTAGCTACATGAACTTAGGACTATGCCCCAAGGTGGAATTTGTTAGGCAGTTTACAATTAGCCATCTGTACATTGTATTATTTTTAGCTTTAAAAGAAATATAATAGTGATCTATGAAGGGCTTTTAACACATTTTGCTAATGTCTGTGGTATCTAGCCTTAAAAATCACTCTGAAAAAACAATGGTGTGTAGAAGCTGGGTCAGCTGCCTTTCATTAAAAGCATCTTTTGCTTTCAGGTCATTATCAATATGCAGTGTAATTGTAGCAGCTTTCATTTTTAATGGATAGTCAATGTACAGTAACCTATCATCTTCAAATCTTCCTCAGTTTCTGCTTACCTTGGACACTAGAATTTGCAGGAATACATAGATAATAACAGATATGTTACTTTATAAAATGAACACCTGCTAGCTTGGAGCTGAACCTAGTAATGCATGGAAAAAACCAACCTGCTTTCAGAGGGTGAGTTCCTAAAGCTGTACTTTATGGGCTTAGATCCACACATTTTTTCTTGATAGTCACAAGAAACTCCTAAAATGAAATAAAATCAAGGGTAAGAAACTTCAACAATAAATCATGTATACAGTGGATATATCAAAGACAAAAGCAATACCTCTACAGATTGGTGATTTAAAGCAATCTTTGTTTTACAAATTAGATGTTGAAGCAAGGTATTCTAACCTCTAAACATTAGGAAATCCAACCCATGAAGCAACAGGGCAATTTTTCTATTTAGAAAGGTTTGTGTTCATATGGTCTCTATTATTCATAAAAATTCTCTACTGCACCCAGAGGCAGCATTAGAGAAACAGCACTTACAGTTCTTCCAATCTATTAGTTAATGTCAAGTGGATTATTAGAAGGAATCCAGGACCTCTTACAATAGTACAGGTTTTATTTTAGGCTTAAAGCTTGGAGATTTTGACTTTCACAAACTCAGAATATGAGAACAATTCAGCTTAAGCACCAGCATGAACCTATTTTTAATTATTCTCACAGCTCAAACAGCAGTGGAGAAACAGCCTGATACCAACATGTAAATGAAGAAGACAAGAGCCTCACTTTGGTACAGAATTACAGGGCCATTTGCTGAATCACTAACATTGTGCAGGCTGTTACTGTTAATATTGCAGAAACCATAATAGCACTCACAAACCTCACATATTCTCTATGTGACTTTTTCACTGAAATGAGTTTTAGCTGGAATTGATCACCAACATAGCTACAAATATGCAGATAAGAAATTATTTTTTCCTCATGAAAACAAAGGGGTAAAGATAGAGCAAGAAGCACATAATCCCAAAACCCAGAGTTTTTACTTAGGGAAATAAAACACCACCTTTTGTCTCTTGTACACAAAAGTAGTTTCCCTCTCCAACAGATTTTGAAATCTAGGTATCTATCATTGGGAAGACATTTCTAAGGGAATGGCTCACCCCGTCACAGCTAGCAAACGTGCCTCACAAATGTGAGGCAAAATCTTCTTTAAATTAATGACATTTTTGTTACTCATGTCAATGATAGGGCGGGTCCTGAGATCTGGGAACAAATATGGATGTTCTCCTCAGCCCTGGGGATCTACTCCTCTGAAATCCCCAGCACGGGTTAAGGAATCAGATGGGATTTTTTTTACGAGGCAGAAAAGGGAAATGGCAGTAGAATAATTGAAGGGGCATATACTCTACAACTGCCTTATTCCTGAAAGGTAAGGTCTTCAGAGAATCCACAAGTTGCAGGCAAGGCCAACAGCACAAGGGGCAAATGGTGAAACCTGGCGTGCGATGTCGCTGTTACCCAACGCCTGATGCCCCCACCAACCATCACTTCTCAGTTCTGAGGTTTCAGCGGTCAAGGGTGGTGAGAGGTAATCACCACCACAAGCTCTCTACCACACAAAAGTTTGGGGCACAACCTTCGTGCCCCTGTCTGAGGACCGGGCGTTATAAGGGTGTAAAGCAGCCTTCGGGCTTCGGGCCGTGTGTCAGACCTGAGAAAATAGACGTTTTTTGTTGACTCTGCCCAGCCAGCTGAGGCTTCCCCGGCGGACGCTGCGATGGTGTCGGTGGAAGGGTCGGGTTTACCGTGCCCTAATGTTGGTTTTTAAAAGGAAAAACTTTTAAATCCCCTCACTTTTCCTCAGGGGAGCTGATTCCCGCCCTACGGCAGCCGCTGCCAACCCCTCCCACTTATAGCAGTGACTCCGCCTTTCTCCCGGCCCTCAGGCGGGCTCCTGCTCGTTCTCCCGGGGCGTTCCAGGCGCGCTCTGTGGCTCTGGGCGGGGAGCTGCCGTGGAACGGGATGGGACGGGGCGGGGCGGGAGGAGGGAGGGAAGAGGCTTCTTTCCGTCCTCCCTTCCTCGTTCTGTTGCTACTGGGAGTTGAGTGACCATGACCGGCGGGATCGGAGGGCCTTGCGTCTCGGCCGGGCCGGGGGCGCGGTGAGGGGTGCTGGCCGGAGCTAAGGCGGAGACCAGCCGCCCCTGGGCACGCTCCGCCTCGGGCATGTTCCCGTCGTCAGAGCCCGCAGGAGGCCCCGGCTCTACCGCTCGGTGTTAGAGTCAATCCCCGGGCATGGGGACGGCGTCGTCCCTAGTGAGCCCGGCCGGCGGGGTCGGGGAGGTGATAGAGGACACGTACGGCGGCGGCGAGGCCTGCGAGATCCCAGTGGAGGTGAAGCCCAAGGCGCGTTTGCTGCGCGGGTCCCTGAGGCGCGTTGGGGCGTCGCGGCCCGGCGGCCTCATCGGGGCCAGCTTCAAGTCGACGGCCTCGGTGCAGGAGCCGGAGTGCGTGGCCGAGTACGAGCGCCTGAAGAAGGAATACGAGATTTTCCGCGTCAGCAAGAACAACGAGGTGGCCTCCATGGTGAAGAAGGAGGCCAAGCTGGACAGGGAGAACAAGAGGCTGCGCGCCGAGCTGCAGGTACCGCCCGCCCTGACGGGGCACTGGCGCGCGAGCCTGCAGAGGACTCTTCCCGCTCCCCGCGAGTGGCGCGCGAGCCGGCAGTGCGCTCTGCCCGCTCCCCGGGGAGCTGAGGGGCCGGTGCGGTGGCTGCGCCTCTCCTCGGGAGGGGACACCTCTGCTCTGGGGACAGGCCGAGGGCTGGGGTTGTTCAGCCTGGAGAAGAGAAGGCTCTGACCTGCCAGAAAGATGGGGACAGACGTCCTGATGTGACAGGACCAGAGGTGATGGTTTCAAACTAAAAGAGAAAGATTTAGACTGGAGAGAAAGATTTTTGATGCTGAGTATGGTGAGACCCTGAACCAGGTTGGCCAGAGAGGTGGTAGAATCCACATCCCTGGTGAGGTTGGCCAGGGCTCTGAGCACCCTGCTCTAGTTGCAGATGACCCTGCTCCCTGCAGGGAGGGTGGACTAGGAGACCTTGAAAGGTCTCTTCTAAGCCAGTCTATGATTCTATGAAATAGTGCATGCACCAGTGCCATCCTGGTGAGCTGTTGGAGTGCAATCAGGGTGTGCCAGAGGTGGAATGGGGCTGCAGAGTCCCAAGAGTCAGGAGATACGTAGGATGTTGGAATAATACTGTTACAGTCAGTCCTGAAGAGTCACCTAAAACCTTTGATCAGCAATTGCTTTCACTTAGAAAAATGGCATCTTGTATGTTTTCAGGCACTTCAAAAAACTTACCAGAAAATACTTAGAGAGAAAGAAAGTGCATTGGAAGCTAAATACCAAGCTATGGAGAGAGCTGCTACTTTTGAACATGATCGAGACAAGGTCAAAAGGCAATTCAAGGTATGGTTTCTGCTCTTCCCAGCTGCAGATGATGATACTTCCACCATCCAAACTAGGGCAGTAGGTCCTAGTTTTGCACCATTTTCAAGATTCTTGATAACTTTAATAGTAGCAGGTGTTTGGCAGATAGATCAAAAGAAGATTGAAGATTGGGATTTTTCCTTATTTAAAAAAAAGGTACTTGATTTCATCTCTTTGAATTTCAATTTAGATTGTGTTTTCTTCCACATGATGGTGATATTTTACAAACAGGACAGCTGAAGATGCTTGATCACTTTATATCTGAGGAAATTTAAATTTCTGCAACAATAAAAAGTAAATACAAGATTATATATGAATCTAAAAAACCACCATACATTTTAAAAGGTGAAGAAAATGACTTGCCATTTTAATGAACTTCCAATACTAATGCAGACTTCTAGCTTTCAGAGTAGCATGATAAGGTTTAAAAATTGTAAAATTAAAAAAGAAACCATTTAAAACTATATTTTCTTTCTCATTTATAGGCTCATGATGGCTTCTTGTTCACATACACATTTAGCAGGCAAAGGCACGAAAGCTAGAAACTTATTTTTCCAATGAAAGCAGATAACATGAATTCAGAAACTGACTGAGTTTTGAAAGACTTATGGTTTGTAATTTTTTTCTTTCTTTTTTTTTTTTTTCTTCCCTGCTCATAGATTTTTAGAGAAACTAAAGAAAATGAGATTCAGGACTTACTGAGGGCCAAACGAGAGCTAGAAGCAAAACTTCAGAGACTCCAGGCCCAAGGAATCCAAGTGTTTGATCCCGAGGAGTCTGATTCCGATGATAATTGCACAGATGTTACCGGTGAGAATTTCACCCCCAGCATTTTATGTTGGAGTGTCACTGAAGCCTCTGAATAGTAGAGCACATGACAAATATATTATTTCTGGAAAAAAAAAAAGTGAAAGGCAACATAAAGTAGTTTAAAGGGCAAACGCAGCTGTCTTTATAAACTTTGTATTGTGAGAGGCCCATGTTTCTGGTTTTGGGAATAAGTAGGTGAGGAAAATAGAGCAGTGTGTAGATACAGTGACTTGAATGTTGTTTGGTTTTTTTAAAATTGTTCCATGAGGAATTCTTAGGTTTTTAGTCTTCTGAGTTTTCTGATTCTACATCTGATTGTATTCTGCTAAATGAGAAGAAATTACCGTCAGTGGCACATGACAGTAGGTTTCAGCTGGAGTATTTAAGACCACCAATTTAACTTGTTCATCAGTAATGAAGAGGTTTCTTGTTTTCCAATTCTTAGCTGCTGGGGCACAGTCTGAATACTGGAATGGAGGAGCTTTGGGAAGTGAGCCATCCATGGGCAGTATGATGCAACTTCAGCAATCTTTCAGAGGGCCTGAATTTGCTCATAGCTCCATAGATGTTGAGGGACCATTTGCAAATATAAACAGGGGTAAGTAATGGTGGGTTGCTTTGCTGGGATTATAGATGTCTATGTCATTTTTCTACCCATTCTCCAGTAATTCTGTTTTTTATTAGCTCCTTTTTGGTCCATTCTTGGGTAATTTGATTAAAGAGTTATTTGGAATTCTTTGTAAAAGTAAAAGGAACTGTAGCTGTACATGCTAAATTATGTCTAATATATTTTGTGACTGGGATATGTGCAGTGGTGATTTTAGCAAACAGCAGCCAATGGTGCTTCATTGTTATTAAATAAAGTACCATTTTGTTGCTTTCTCTGGTCTCAAATGTATAAAATTAAATTAGTTGCATAAAAATGTTACTACTATTTAAAATAGCATGTGGTATTCATAATGAGAAGAGGTGATGACTTACCAGTTATGCAGTGTAATTGGATGTGAAGATCTGTAGATTTAATTGGTTTGTTTGTTTTTTTTTTTTTGTCATTGGCAGATGATTGGGATGCTGCTGTTGCCAGCTTATTACAGGTTACTCCTCTGTTTTCCCACTCTCTGTGGAGTAACACAGTAAGGTGTTTTATTATTAGCACTGATGAGACTCAACCAGAAGTGGACATCTTCATCAGGGTGAGTAGCTCACAGGCTTACATGATGGTTTGTTTCCATTGTGGTACTTAGAAATTTGTCTAATACATCTTGAAAGCTTGAAAGTGTAGCCTGTCTTGAGTGAATTCAGTGAAAGCATTGTCAAGGGCTTCAGGGCAAGAAACTGCCTAGGGAAGAGAAACAGATTTATCCAGTGGGTCCTTAGTGCTGTACAGATTAAGTAATAAATTCCCATTATTCAAATCTGCTTTCAGAACTACTCTCCAAAACTACAAAGAGTCTGTGAAACAATGAGGTACTTCTTTCAAGTTGTTCATTTTCCAGCAGAAAATGAAAGGCCACTTAAGGATGTAAGGAAATGGGAAATTGAAAAAAGTTCATTAGTCATTTTGCTCTTGCATTTAACTTTGCCAAGGTAAGTATTTTCCAGACTGGTAAAGCAAATGGAAACTGTTATATGCAGAGTGCATAGCTTATTAAAATGTACTTGCTGCCTTGGTCAGTGCATTTCCTAAGATGCCATCTTCTATGTGATAATCCTTCAAACTTGAGGTTTGCTAGTGCAGACAGATAAAATAATGTATCAGCTTTTGTATAATTTCCTTTCTCTTGTAGCCACAGATTCTTTTAAAATACAGCATGAAAGATGGTATGACCAGGAGAGCAACTTTTAATTTACAAAGCAATAATAAAAGTTAATTTGATTCTAATATTTTTGTTACAAGTAGCATGAATTTCTCTCTTATCTTTTCCTTGCTTCAGCGTTTATCTTAATTTCTCTGATGAAATATTTACTTGCCCATTGTTGTAAATAGATATGACTTTTGAATTAGATTTTGCAGTGAAACCCATCTTCGGAGCTTGTGTTGATTGAACTGTTTGCTACAGCAGTGTAATATAGCACGAGAATGCTGCTTTCCAATCTAGTTGTTTGTTGGAGGACTGTGAAGAAGCCTTCTTGAGAAACCCAGAGGAAAGACCCCGGTTAATTTACCACAGAAAGGAGGATGGCAGAGTCAGCTCAGTGTCAGTGCAACAGCTCATTGAGCAAATTTCCCACATGAACAAAGCAAAGGTATGGCACTGGAAAGACTGCTGAGTTTGGAAAGGATCACTTTCCTGCTGCAAACACCACTGAGTGGTGGGAGGCCCTGATTTTAGGACAAATTGCATTATGCTCGTTGCTCTGCTCATTATATATATGAGCAGGTTGATGAAGCTGAAATCTGTGAATGTTATGAAGTTTTCATTAGCAGGGAGAAAAAAAGCCACTTAATTTTCACTGAAAATTCCAATGCTGTAAGTATAGATTTTTTCACCTGTGTGTAGCCATTTAAATGGCAAAGTTATTTATCTCTGGTCCCTCTGTAGCCCCCTAAAAGAAAGGAGTGTTACCTCCAGAGAGATTCCTCCTGTCTGAAAATAGATCAGTTGCCATTTGTTTCCCTCTTCAGAGAAAACTCTTGAGAACAGCTGAAAGTGGATGCCTAACATTAAGAGCTTAGAAAAAATGAATCCTACCAAAGGAATGCATCAGAATGAAATTTTTAAATGTGTTCCAGAATGTTATTGTTGGAAGCCCTGAATATGTTCCCAGTTGAATTCAGAACTGCATCATGCTTTGACATTTCCTTTTTCAGGTGATTGATCATATTGGAGGTGTGGGGGAAGGAGCTTATGAAATCTATAGTTGTGTGGAGAAAATAATTAAACAGGTAGAGTATATGGTGCAGTTCAGCTCTTTCTGTTCTTACTGTCCTTTATGATCTTAAATGACTTCACCATGATTACTATATGTTACTTAGATGTCATTCAAACACAAATCTGTTTGTGTCTTATTCATATCTGACAATACAGTAGAACTGAGACAAGCACCAAATGTGCCTGCTCTGGTGTTTCACTGTTGTAGTTTTCTGCATGTAATTTTCTTTTTACTTAGGATATACTGGGGTGTGAAATGACAGAACTAGAAGGCAAGGATTTGGGTAGTAAGGAAGAGTCTAGTGCTCCTGAAGAAGAAGTTTTTGGTGATGTATTGTGGGATGCACATGATGAACAAGAACAGATGGAAGCTTTTCAGCAGGCCTCTAATTCAACATGTGAGCTGGGATTTGAGAAAGTAAGTACACTGGAAATGTGTATGGATAGAAAGAAGGTAATCTCTCATTTCCATCTCCTGTTAGGCAAGATGTGCATCTACAGAAGCAGATGTGTTAGAGAGTATCCTTGAGGCTATTTCTCCTTAGGCTATAAGAAGCCATATGTCTTCTATAGATGACACATTTATTTTCTGGGAGAGATGCCAGTGTGTTTGTTGTTGAATGACAGTGATGAAGCAGCAGTTGTTCCTGCATGGGAAAAAAAAGAGTGCCAAAAGTAGGGTGTCCTCCTAGACTTTGGTCATCAATGGAAAAGGCTCTGAATGTCTTTTACTTTCTTTTTTTTTTTTTTCTTTTTTGAGCTCTGTCTTGACACCTATATTTGTAATAAATATTTATTTTTTATAGTATTTTGAACGTCTAAACGACCTAGTAGCAGCACCAGCACCAATTCCACCTCTGCTTGTATCAGGAGGACCAGGCTCTGGGAAATCTCTCCTTCTGTCAAAATGGTAGTTAAAACACTTATTTATTTATTTTTAATGAATTAAATTTAAGAAAAAAAATCATCAATTAAATTGCAAACATGGTATCAGTGAGGTGAGTTCAGATGTGAAACGGCAGCATTTACAAAGCATTCAGTTATTGAAGCGTTCTGGAAGGATTTTTCTAATTGAGTAGCTAATTCCATCTGGACACCCTGACCCCAGCTGCAACACCTGACAGATCTGTCTGCACAGTGCTCATTAAGAAGTGTTTTCAGTAGCTCAGTAGTGTTGCACTCCCACCCCATTTGGTGTTTCAGTAGCTCAGTAGTGTTGCACTCCCATCCCATTTGGTGTTGTCCCCAAACTTGCTGAGGAAGCTCTCAATCCTCTCATGTAGATCATTGATAAAGAGACTGAACAAGACCAGCCCCAAAACTGAGCTCTGGGGACACCAACTAGATTTAACTCTGTTTACTGCAACTCTCTGGGCCTTGGCTGGTCAGCCAGTTTTTAACCCAGCAAAGCTGCTATAAAAACCTCAGTTACAGCTCAGGAACTGGTTGCCCTATTCTGTGAGATATCCATAGGACACCTCTAGCTCAGACAGTGTCTGCTTTGGCATAATTGATGGGGGTGTTTTTGAGGTGTATTTGCAAAATTAAGTGCTGCTTTTATTTTTTTGTCCTTCTCTCCCTAGGATTCAGTTGCAGCAGAAGCATTCCCCAAACACTCTGATTCTCTATCACTTTGTTGGGAGGCCCATGTCTACGAGTTCAGAATCTGCACTGATAATTAAACGCCTCACTCTAAAGGTTTGCTGGCTAATTACACACCCAGCAGGGCATGATTCTCTGTGAGGGCCACTGTGTGTGTGTCAAACAATAATGTTTTCTGCATGTTCTTCTGCATCAGTTACAGAATAATACAAATACAAGGCATTCTAGAATGGGGGGAATCTGAGTCTGTACATTGAATGAGAATCAATTAAATAGTATCTCTGGAATATTCCTAATAGATTGGCATTAGCAGTTATGCTTCCAGTGACTTATATTGATAGCTTGGAAAACCATACAAGCTTCTTCCAAAATTTCCTGCCATCTGGCCAGTGGGAGAGTCAGGTGGTGCCTCTTCTGTCCATGTGTTTAGAAACAAACCCAGTGTTGTATGCACCAGTTAGCACCATATTGTTCCTTGACTACTCTCTCTCCAATGTTAATCTATTTTTTTAATTGCACGTAAGATATGTGAGGATTAAGTGAAGAGTATTTTTGTGCCAGGGTCTGAGCTTGCTTTTCCCTTCACATGGACCTTGCAGGATTAAAGCCTTCAGAAAACTGAACTCAATTGTGCTCCCCTTTAAATTTTCTCTTGTATTTTAGAAGTCTGCTTATTTAAACTGTGCAACTTTTAAGCCCTTTAAGTTTCCAGATTACTTGTCTATTGTGTAAACACATTGAACAGGAGTGTGATAAATATGCTTTGTTCTGCATATGCCAGCTTTCTACTTACATTAGAAAAAATCTGTGTGAACTTGACTAGAAAAATTGCCCCACAGTCATGTGTTGTTTTTTGTTTGTTTTGTTTTGTTTGTTTGTTAAATTTTGTGTCTATAGGACTCCTTTCAGCTATCCTGGTTGATTTTTTTTTTTTAAGGTAGAATTTATTGTATATGTTTACAATTCTGCAGCTTATGCAACACTCTTGGTTAGTGTCACCTCTGACTTTGGATCCAGCTAAACTTCTAGAAGAGTTTCCCCGCTGGCTGGAAAAACTTTCTGCACGTCATCAAGGCAGCATTATTATCATTATTGATTCTATTGACCAGATACAGGTATGTTTTCAAAACATGCTACTTGTCAGTCTAAAGGAAACCTTGACTGTTGTAATAGGTTCAGCTGTACCTATGTAACAGAAAAATGAATGTTTGCTCTGCTCTAAAGAGCAGATACAGAAAATAGTTTTGCAAAAAATGCGGACTAGTTAAAATTGTCTTTCAATTTTTATAGATAAATTTTGTGCTGAGTTGTTGTTTTGTTGCTTTTTCCTTCTAAGTTGATCTTAATTTTTGAGCAGTCCAGTTCCATTATTTATCTAGAGATTAAAGGCAATGAGCTGATTTACAGGCCATGTCAATAGCCTAGGCTTTATGTGGTGAACATGTCAACAGTACTATTCTCTCTGCTTTATTTAGTGCACAGTCATCTGATATATAGCAGTGGATTGTTTAGTACTGTTCCAATACCTAGGTCATGAACAGTTTTTTAAGGACACTGGAGAACTTAATACTTCTTTCACTGAGCTGTGCAGTTGATGAAATGTATCAACTGCTGGCATCGTTTTGAACAACATTGATATTGAGTAACCAAAATCTGTTTTAAAGCAAGCAGAAAAGCAGATGAAGTGGCTGATTGACCCCCTGCCAGTGAACGTGAGAGTGATTGTATCAGTGAATGTGGAAACGTGTCCACAGGCTTGGAGGTAAGCTACATTCCTGAGGTGTTTCAAAGAAGTCTGGGTTAGAGTTACTGGTTTTAATTACAGTTACTTGTTCAAGAGTGAAGAGACAGATTTGTCAAGACCTGTCACAGGGAAAGGTTTTGCCACCACTGAGGATAACAAAATCTTCTCAATTGTAACTGCAGGGAGCCCAGGTTTTAGCTGTTGGGAAACCTGATTGTTGTTTTAAATTGGATAGATCAATCCACGTGACTATAAGAAAGAGGATATTAAATGCAGTCAGGTCCACGTGACTATAAGAAAGAGGATATTAAATGCAGTCAGGTGCACATCAAGAGCAAATACTGTGCTGTAGATCCAGGCTAAGGCTAAAAGTGGATGACTAGAATTTCCTCATAACAGGGAATATCTTCAATTACTGCGTTGATATAAATCTTTAAAAAGCTCAGGGACCTTGATAACTTCTTTTTTTGTGCTCTTTAATAAGGTCTGAGTGTGACTTTGTTCTCTCTTACCAAAGGTTGTGGCCCACTCTTCATCTTGATCCACTGAATTCCAAAGATGTCATATCTCTTATTAGTGCAGAATGTAGCTCTGCAAACATTAAACTGACTAAAGAGCAGGTATGTTGGTTGCAGTTCTTCTGAAGTACTTTACTCCAGTGTATCTTTTAATGAGAACATGGCAAGATGAAAGAAGCCTAGCTGCCAAAGGAAAGTATTACATTTAGCTAACTAAATACACTGCTTGAGATAGTGTACAGTTTGAGTGTTTACCCCATGGCTCATAGCACCTGAATACAGATGAAACAGCAGAAATTATTAACACAAAGCCAGTGCAGTAGCACTTAACTGCTGTAAACGTGGCCTTTTAAAATAATGGAAGGTTTAGTATTGCAGAATTCTTTAACAGGCACTAGCAGAGTGTGGAAAGAGTATTTTACCGCTTTGTCTTGGGAGCCAACTATGTAAGGTAATCCTTGTCTTGAGAGATGCAGTTGTTAGATCCAGACTCTTCATCTTAAACTCAAAAAGAAACTGCCACTTATCTGCTCATTTAGCTAGAAACACTGCAGTATTTTGTGCACTTGTTATCATGTCATAGTCTTCAGATGTTTCAGACATATATTTTCTTGTTAAACAGTGCAGATTTGGTTAGTATGGTTCATTTTATCTTGGCTCACAGATTTTGGTTAAAATGTTGTAGGAGAAGAAGCTGGAGAGACACTGTCGATCTGCCACAACCTGCAATGCTTTGTATGTCACTCTCCTGGGCAAAGCCATCGCTCAGTAAGTTCAGAAGATCTTGGAGTTGTTATGGTCATCACCTGAAGACTCTGGGTGGCTGACACACCAGAGTTGAGCTGCCATCCACTGAGATCTGGACAGGCTGGAACACTGGGCAAAGGGGAATCTAATGAAGTTCAACATGGATAAGTGTAGAGTCCTACACCTGGGGAGGAACAGCACCATGGACTGGTACAGGTTAGGGATAGAACTGCTGGAAAGTAGCCCCATGGAGAAGGATCTTGGAGTCTGGGTGGACAATAAGTTATCCATGGAACAGCAATGTGCCCTTGTGGCCAGGAAGGCCAGTGGTCTCCTGGGGGGCATAAAGAACAGTATGGCCAGCAGGTCAAGGGAGGTTCTTCATTCCCTCTCTGCCCCAGTGAGATCACGTCTGGAGTATTGTGTCCAGTTCTGGTCTCCTCACTTCAAGAGGGACAGGGAAATACTGCAGACAGTCCAACAGAAGCTACAAGGGGCTGGAACATCTTATGAGGAGAGGCTGAGAGACCTGGAGCTGTTTAGCCTGGAGAAGACAGAGAATCTTATTAATGTTTACAAATATCTGAAGGATGGGTGTCAGATAGAAGGGGCCAGTCTCTTTTTCAGGGGTGCCCTGTGATAGAGCAAAGGGGCACTGGTCACAAACTTGAACACAGGAAGTTCCACCTCAATGTGAGGAAAAACCTCTTACGAGGGTGGCACAGCCTGGAACAAGCTGCCCAGAGAGCCTGTGGAGTCTCTTCTAGAGACATCCAAACCCACTTAGATCTGTTCCTGTGTGGCCTGCCCTGGGTGATCCTGCTCTGGCAGGGGGGTTGGACTTGATCATCTCCAGAGGTCCATTCCAACCTCTACCAGTCTGATTCTGTGACAAGGTGGGTTTGTTAGTGTTTTGGAATATATTCATTTAACATACAGTGAATCTTGTTAAAGAAAAACAGAGGAACATTATACAAAGTTTCCCCCCTTTCACTGCTTGTGAATGCAATGGGAAGGAAAATCAGTGCAGACAACATACAATGGCTGTTTTGATACCAAAGGAATCCAAATAGTTCTGTATGTTTGTTTTCAGCTCTTCTCATTTTTTAATTTTTTTTAATTTTCTTTTTTTTCTGCCTTCTGCATATGTCATTTGCTTTAATGTTCTTTAAAGTTATTTGGAGAATGTTGGTACTGTTTTTTTAAATATTTTAATTCTGGTCTGTTGGGTTTATTGATGTATCAGATAATTTACCTCATAGATTTTTAAGGCTAAAAGGAATTGCATAGTAACATCCTGCATATGGTGCTTTGCCCTGTAATTCTTTCTGTGGAGAAAATTAATATTCCCTGTTTTGTGAGAGAATACTCAGCAAGTGCACTGGCTTATTATTAACTTGGACTTCATCTTGTTGAGAGAGATGCATTTTTAGTTTAGAGGCTCCCTGAAGATGATGCACTGATTGAAACTCAGTCACCCAGAGCAAATGATCGTTACTCTTTATTTCAGTTTTATGTCCTAGAATGCTTAATTGCTCCTGAAAACATGATGTGGCTTTATCTTTGTCAAACTTAATGTTCTAATTCTGTACTCTCTCTGGACGAAAGAACCCTGCAACGTTATTTTATTTAAATAAATATGTTGCAGTTATTTAGAAAACTCAGATAACATGACAAAGTGGCATCAGGAATTTACCTCTTCTGTGTTTAATCTCACCAGGTGCTGTGCACCTTTTAAACCCAGTAGGAATTCAGAGAACTTTTAAGATAGGGCTTTTCAGTAGTTCCAACTTACCTTATTCATCCAAATCTGATGCACTAAACCATCTACTTTTTTGTCCTTCTGCTCAGGGTTGGAAATACAGGAAAAGTTGATGAAACCCTTCAAGAGTGTTTCCAGTGTCAAGACACAGTGTCACTGTACAGGCTGGTTTTAAGATCAATTCAAGAATCATTGCAGAGTGATAAAGAGAAAGGTCTTTTAAGAGAAGTAAGCAGAGAATGCATCATGATTTCTATAGATAATGTATATTCTTCCCTAAAAAGTGTTTTTCTTAAAAATAAGTATGATTAACTACATTGAACACAGTAAATGTTATCAAAACATGGTATCTTATGAATACAGGGCACTGGTTACTAGATTTCTGATTCCTCTTCCTGACTGCAGGATTTCCCTGTTTTGTGGAATGTATTTTTTATTAGTATATAATACTCAATAATTGCTTGAAGTTCTTGAGTGCTGACAGCATAAAACCATCTGCATATTGTACTTAGATGGAAGTTCCTGGTGATAATGCAGTTATTTTCCCTCAGTGTTTAGAGGTAACTCTAAGGAGCCATTTGTTTATCCCAGAGCATCTATTTATGCTTCAGCTACTAGAATATTAACCATTAGCACTGAGGATAGCTCTTTGAGGACAGAAGAGGGGAAGGGCTTGTGTAGGCAGGTTTCTTTTTTTTTTTTAACTGTGGTGTATAAAGTTTTTGACAGTGATACAAAGTATTTGGGGGTGGGGATATGAAGGAATTTCAGTGTAATAAGCTCTGCAGCAAATACTGCAACTGTGTAAAATAATTTCTGTGTTCTATGTAGATACTGTGTGTGATTGGTGTTAGCCACAATGGGGTGAGTGAGTCAGAGCTGATGGAACTTTATCCTGAGCTGTCTTCTGCTGTGTTAGCCTCTCTCCTTCACAGCCTGCACAGAATGTGTTTGCTGACATATGGCTGTGGCTTGCTCAAGTTCCAGCACCTCCAGGTAAATGTTGTAATTCTAAAGATGTGCAGAGAAATTTTGCATAGTGCCCTGTGTATGATCAGCCCTTGATAAACTCGATGAAATGCATTATCTTTCTCTCAATTTTACTCTCAGGCTTGGGAGATGGTGAGACTGGAGTTTATGAAAGAAGGTGAAAATGTTATTTCTGCCTATAGACAAAAACTAGTGGAGTATTTCACCATGCAGCTCAGGTGAGTCAGTCAGAATTCCTAAACATGTGCTAAATTGCAGGCTTTATGCCTCATAGATATATTTTTTCTTCATATAGCTTATTTGACTCAGTTTAATAAATTATTAGGGCAAAATAAGTGCAAAGCCCTAGCTGTCAGATTAGCAGTTTATTATTGATAAGCTGTTTTTTAATCTTTGAAAATTAGAGGATTCTGGAGGAGCATGGGCATGTAATAAAGTTAATTGTGTGAAGGTTGAAAAGTCTGTTAGGCTTCTCAAGAGTTTTAATTTTTATTTGTTTTTCTTTCGTAGTCGGGACCGAGTGACCTGGAGAAGTGCAGATGAACTTCCCTGGCTCTTCCAACAGCAGGGTGATAAACAAAAGCTACACAAATGTCTTTTGAATCTCTTTGTATCCCAAAACCTTTACAAAAGGTATAAAGGTGACAACTGCTTTGGCAATTGTAAACATTTAAAAGTAGTTTTTTTGTCAGATAAAGATGACAGATAAAGATTAAAGGAACTTAAATAGTAGTAGAGGCTGAAATGCTAAATGCTATTGTCATGTAAATCATGGTTACACCTGAGGGTTGGTGAAGGGATAAATACTGCTGTTGAACAGCAGAAGTCTCCATGGATTGTGTCTGTAGACACTGTGGCATACAGACAAAATTCATGCATGTGGCCCTTTTCTTCCAAGCTAGCATCAGTCTGATAAGAGGGGTATCAGAGATAAGATGAGCTTCTTATTTCCTTGTTAAAACAGGGGACATTTTGCAGAATTGCTGAGTTACTGGCAGCTGGTTGGGAAAGATAAGAGCTCTATGGCAGCTGAATATTTTGACTCTCTGAAAGAATATGAAAAAAGCTGTGAGGGAGAGGAAAGTATGATCTGCCTGGCTGATCTTTATGAGACCCTGGGACGGTTTCTTAAGGACCTAGGTCTTCTCAGTCAGGTAAGTACACTTAGAGATTGTTATAACAGCAAGGAGGCAAATTAAGCAGAGCTCAGCCTGTGCTTTCTATTGCATTCATTAAATTATCACAGCCTAAGGGATGCTGCCTGCTGCCCTCATACTGTGAGCTTCCTTGTTACAGGCTGTAGCTCCTCTGCAGAGATCCCTGGAGATTCGAGAGACTGCGCTGGATCCAGACCACCCCAGAGTGGCACAGTCCCTCCACCAGCTGGCAGGAGTTTATGTGCAGTGGAAGAAGTTTGGGAATGCTGAACAGCTGTATAAACAGGCACTGGAGATCTCTGAAAACGCTTATGGAGCTGAACATCCTCGTGTAGCCCGTGAACTGGATGCACTTGCAACCTTGTACCAAAAGCAGAACAAGTGAGCCTTGACTGCACCAGCAGTTTTCTTGCATGTGGAGTTGGTACAAATAACAGCATAGATTTTCCTGAGGCCAGAATGTTTCTTTAGTTCTTTTTTGGTTTCCTAACATCTAATGCAGCTATCAGCATCCCCTCTGTATTTTTGTACCCAGGGGGGCCAACTTCTGTGCTTAGTTTTCCAAAACTCTTCTAACAAGCAAAAGGAGGAGCATTGTCTGGTCCAAGCATCTGGGATTTTGTTCTCTTTGACAAAAAGTACATTTCTTTGAGATTCTTAAATTCTCCTCAGAATTTTAATTTCAGGTAACTTGGAAGCTTTCCAGAATACCCAGTGAAGCTCCTTTTGGTATTCTTTTTAACACTGTAAATAACTGTTTTCAGATATGAACAGGCTGAGCAACTGAGGAAAAAGTCCTTCAAGATACGCCAGAAAGCAGCAAGGCGGAAAGGCAGCCTGGTGAGTGTGATAGCCAGGGAAATTATTGATCAGCTTTTCTCATCTGATGCTCAGATCCTTTTGATAACAGGGCTGAGGCAGTGAAGTAATCCCACAAGCAGATTTAGTAACCACCCTGTCAGCTCTGCTGGAAATGCAGTTCCATCAATACAACTGGTATGGAACTGAGAGATGTGCAAAAGAAATAAATTGATATATGGGTTTTGGGGGTGCAGAACTGCTGCTGACACACCTGGCTGTCAAAATGGCAATGGAAAAAGGGGATTCTCCAGAATAACTGCATGTGTGACGCAGGGAAAAGA
The DNA here is from genome assembly GCA_024611195.1 of Ceyx melanurus. Lineage (NCBI taxonomy): Eukaryota > Metazoa > Chordata > Aves > Coraciiformes > Alcedinidae > Ceyx > Ceyx melanurus. The sequence continues at coordinate 31,588 of JANHGL010001503.1, forward strand.
GAGCTGTAGGACAGCGCAGTAACTGCAGTGCCTGGCAGCCTGTGTGGTGATAGTGCTAGACTGTAAATAAGCAGAATGCCTGTGTCATTTAGCTGGAAAACAGAACTTCCATAAGACGAGTGTGCACCTCCCACACCAAACTGAGTCTTCTGCTTGTGTTTAAGCTGTACCCTCAACAGTCAGTGGTGACTGGCTGACGTTACCCTGTGTTTGCTGCAGTGTGGCTTCGCTCTCCTGCGTCAGAGGGCCCTGCAGCTGGAAGAGCTCACACTGGGAAAGGACACACCGGATAACGCTCGAACCCTTAATGAGCTTGGAGTCCTCTATTATCTGCAGAATAACCTGGAGTAAGTTGCTTTAATTGTGGCACATTCTCTGTGTGTTCTCCTAGACCTACATGGAAGCAAAGAATTTAGAATCTAGCTCATGACATATATAAAACCAGTTCCAGCCTCCCCCATGTTATGAACACTGACTGCTGAATCCATTAGCATGTTTTGTGTTCATAAAAGTTATTTGCGACACGTGTAGTGCATTCTGAACCTTTGCCTCACGTTCCACTGGTGCTTTACCCCTAGGGGTACATGACTGCTGTGAGTTGCCCAGAAGTCTGTAGACTATTTTGAGTAAGGAAAATTGTATAACTGAAGATGTGGGTTGAATTAAAGGAATGAGAAGCTGTTGGGGTAGCATAAGGTTGGCTGAAATGGGCTAGACTAGTATTTTAGTCCTTTACAGGGGGCACCAGGTTTACACAGAAATATCTTAACTAGCTCTGCAATATCTTAACTAGCTCTGCCTCCATCCTTATGGTACCTGCATGGCAGGACTGGGTCTGGGCTGTGCAGTTCCTCACTGTGTGAATGAGCTGCTGAGCTGGCCTTTGCTTACTCTGAGGAAAGACCGTTCCCAGTGTTGGTTTCCAAGGCTATGTTTGTTCTTAGTAGTGTTTGTATGGAGTTTGTTGTTTCAATCAGCTACTTCAGACTGTAGAGTTGACAGGCTTTCAAACACTGCTGTATGGATGTGTTCCCTAGAACAGCAGAGCTTTTCCTGAAGCGCTCCTTGGAAATGAGAGAGCGAGTCCTGGGACCTGAGCACCCAGACTGTGCCCAGTCCCTGAACAACCTGGCAGCCTTGTACAATGAGAAGAAGCAGTATGAGAAGGCTGAGGAGCTGTATGAAAAAGCTTTGGACATCAGGAGGAGAGCTCTGGCTCCAGATCACCCCTCCTTGGCTTATACAGTGAAGCACCTGGCAGTGCTGTATAAAAAGATGGTAAGCTAAAGCTTCTTGCCTTTTCTCAACACATAAATTCACTGTAAGGCCCTTACATAGTTACAGTCATCAGTTCAAAAGGAGGGAGGCCTGGGAATTCTGTTAGCTATTGCTTTTCTACACACACACACACACACACACACACACACACACACACACACACACACACACAAGTTGTAGCCAAGCAGCCTTTGTCTGTTTCCAGAAAGCCCAGTAGGTTCTTAATACACACTTTGTATAAAGAAAAGCTATTTATGAATCACATCTTCAGTGTCCTGCCTACTCAGTATTGCCCTGGGGAGTCCCTGGTTAACTGCTAGTGTTTTGGCTGCAGTGAGGGAAGCTCTTCCCAGATGTACTGGAGTTCTTCACTGTTAATTAAAAAATAAAGATGTAGAAACTAAGAAACACATTAACTGGGAGTTGAATATGCTCAGTATTTTGGAAAATTAGGTGCTAATAAATATTCATGGTAAACAATCGGTGCAGAGTATGACTATGAATTAACCAAAGTTAAAGCCAGAATAATCTGGAAACAGTTACATCTCCAAGGGTTTTTGTTTAACATGGTAACTCTATGATCTGTTTTGACACAACTGAATCATTTTTTCCCCATTATTTCTAGGGAAAACTTGACAAGGCTGTTCCTCTCTATGAGCTGGCGGTTGAAATTCGACAGAAGTCATTTGGCCCCAAACACCCCAGTGTAGCAACTGCTTTGGTAAATCTAGCTGTCCTTTACTGTCAGATGGTAAGTCTTCTATGTCTTAGAGGTTTGTTATTCCTGTTTAGGAGCTCTTTAATGATTTGTAACTAAACAGTACTTTCTAATCTACAACTAATATCAGATACAAGACATGCTGTCAACTTACTGAATTCCTTACTTAGCATCAATAGGAACAAGCTGTGGATGGTTTCTTGTTTTATGTATTTCTGCACTCTGTATATCTGATTTTGAATGGGGATTAAAGCTGCCTCAGGTAAAATCAAAGAGCATTGGGTAACCCAAAACTTCCAGGACAGAGATTTTCTAAGGGCCTGGGAAGTCCAGCCCCTAATCATTAACTGCATTTGCAAATGCAAGGCACCTTTCTGGTTAAATATGCATGACTTTGATCTGGGATGCATTGATGTGCTGTCAGAAAAAAGAAGAGCAAATCTAACATCTGTAACAAACACTGTTGTGCTCCCACAGAAGAAGCAGATTGAAGCCTTACCTCTCTATGAGCGAGCGCTGAAGATCTATGAGGACAGCTTTGGTCACATGCACCCTCGGGTGGGGGAAACGCTGAAGAACCTGGCAGTGCTAAGGTAAGATTATCTGCTCTAGCCCTGTAAAAGCCAATTACTACACAAAGCACTGCATGAAATAAAACATCCTGCATTTGTGTACTTCTTAGGAAAGTAGAGAGCCCTAAGTACATGTTGTTGATAGCACGGTGTGCATTTCAATTGAAATGAAATGAAGCAAGAGGCTTCTTTCATTGGTTTCAACTTTGTTTCACTTTTCTCCAAAGCTATGAAGGTGGAGACTTTGCCAAGGCAGCTGAACTCTACAAGAGAGCTATGGAAATAAAAGAAGCAGAGACTTTGCTGATAGGTGGAAAAGCAACTTCTCGACACTCCTCGAGCGGAGATACGTTCAGCTTACAAAGTGCATTATCACCCAATGCTTTCCTGGAGCACGGGCAAAGGTGATAGACACCAGTGCCCAGAAAAGGCAGACTGAAGCTGTTTTGAATCTCTGGAGACACTTAAGACCCATCTGGATCTGTTCCTGAGTGACTTGGTCTAGGTGATCCTGCTCAGGCAGGGGGGTTGGACTAAATGCTCTTCTAGGTCCCTTCCAACCCCTAATATCTATGAATCTAAAGCAGACATAAAATTATTAAGACAAATCTAGTTTTCCTAGGTTAAAGCACTATTTTGGGACTGACACCTGTCTTCATGAATGACAGGGAAACAAATGTTTAAGCTTAAAAATTTTCCTTGTTAACTTTGCAGAGGTATGGTACAAAGTGAGCTGCTCACACTGTACCTAGATACCTGCTTTAATTACTAGCTCAAGCTACAGCTAATGCCAAAAACATGGACTGGACACCTCTTCACCTAAGTGGTGGGTTATGACAATTTGAACCAATTGTATATACTCTACAGGTAGTTCTTATTTCAATCTTGTAATATAATAGACTGGCTTAGAGAAGTGGTGTAGGCCAAATAATTTTCTGTGCAGAACATCTCAAACCAGTGGCACCAGTTTCAATGGAGATGTAACAGTACAGTCAGAATATCATTCTGTAGCATTCACACTACACTGTAAAAACTGAAAGCTGTTCTTATAAGGTTGCCAAATAAACAAAGCTGGACTAAACCACTGCAATAGGCTTTGATTTTTTACTGTATAACAATATCATGAATTTCCCGTTAGGTTTTACAATTGGCCCAGATTATACTTGTAAATGTCTATTTAATAAATAATAAAAAAACCCTAGTCCTTAGAGCTGCATTGTTTGATGCTGTTTATTTTTAAATACAATTATTGTATATGGTCATGGTTAAAATTAAAGTATTTTCTGATTATTTCCAATTATTTTTGCATATACAAGTTGAAAGTAACATGAGAACCATTTTGCATCTGCTGTAGGAGGGCATACAGAAGTGAATTCATTTGCTCACAAAACTGTATGTGAATTAAAATGGCCAACAGTTGCCTCATGTAAAGCTGTCAGTCCTTTGGCAGTTACAGCAGCACAATCCTTCAGAGCCAACATGACCTGAGCTCAACTGTGTGTCTCGGGTCTCCAGAGCCAGGTGGGGGCCTTGCTTTTATTGTTCCCAACAGAAAAGTCACAAAGAAATGGGATTAACATTTAGTGATACTTGGGTGAAGCTAAGGTTGTCTTATTGACACAGATTCAAGTATCTACCTTCCTAATGAGAGCATTACTCTTGTTTCCCATCCCTCTTGGAAGTTTATAAAATCTAGGTTCTCCAAAACTGAACTCAGTCCAAAAAACACCTCTTGCATTTTACACCCAAAATCTCCCTCACTAGCTTCAGATCTGACTTTTATATATTTAATATAATTAGGGTCAGCTCTGGAGAAAAATGATTTTAAGTTTGGAATTGTTGCTTAGAAATCAAACCAAGTGTTCATTCAGCTGCCCCTAGGAACAGAAGCAGCTCCACAATATCACTCCTTTTACATGCTGGTTGAGCACTGCTGCTACTGTTACTGGTCTGTGCTGGCTGCAGCTTCCTGGGGAAAGGGTTTTTTAACAGCCCAAATTGGAAATAACTTGCCTCCAAATTTACTTTCTGTTAAGCCAAATCTCAATAAAGCTCTGGATCAGACACCCACAGCAGATAAAATATTTGAAACTGTTAGTTCAAGTTGTGCAGGGCAGTGGCACTACAGCATGTGCACTTTTAGAACTTAAAAGGCAATATGACCATGTACAAGACAAATACAATAGCTCAGACTGAAGACAGTTGCAATACTAAAACTCAAGACTATCTAATTTTAGCAGCTTTCCTAGGTGAACTCACATTGTTTGTTCCTTAATACAGTCCCTATGATGGATCAGAAAAATAGCTAAACTTTGAATAATCAACTAAAGTGTAGTATTTAGATTTTCAAAGAAATAACCAAAATCTGTTGATGGCAATTCTTACAGATTTTGTCAGGAAAAGCACCTGCCAGCTGAAACTGTGTCAAGCCAATACCCTGCTAGTGAAATTACCTACAAGACATAGCCTGGGTGCAGCTTACTCAAAGCATCATCACATACAAGATACCTAAGAACAAGCAGCAGTAAAACATTGATAGAACTTGGGAAGTTTAATAATAAACTTCCATCTTGGAAATGTTTAAGGCCAATGAAAAGACTAAAATATTCTGTTAACTCAGAAAAAGTAGCTGTAGTATGATCCATGCCAAGAATTCAGGGACAGGGACCAGTGCCTGGGGAATCAGGAGCAGCAATATGGACAAGGCACCATCATTTATTCTTGACCTTCTTGGTCCCCTCCAGCAGATTTCATTTGTCACTTGTCCTACACTTTGTCCTGTTCACATCTCATGATATTGGATGTGATGTCCTGTGCCTGCTTTTGTTCATTTATCCTTCCTTTTTCTACAGTGTGCCTAGTCAGGCTGGTTCCTTCCTGCCCCTGTAACAGTTCCACTTCATTAGAGATGTAAAGATAAGCTCCTGTGGAGGTGAGGAAGAATAAAAAAACAAAAGTCTTCTCAAAATCCAGTATCAAGCAAAACCCCAAAGTTGTACTTGATGTTTTGCTACATGTTTCTCATTTTGGCCATGAGCTCTTCTAGGCTTTCTTCAGATTCTGCCACTGTTTCCTCAGTTATCAAATTATCCTCCTATAAGGAACAGGAAGAAAAAGTTGGCAACAAAAACAGCAAACAATTCCTCCTTATCCCCCACTCCCATAAGTTTTATTCTGCTGAAGCACACTATTTTTCTAGAACCAAGCACTCAATTTACAATCTTAGGCCTAAGGGATTATAAACTGAAATTTTCAACTACTCTGACAAGGAGTGACAATATCCTGGCTCCATACAGATTCCCTGTTCCCAGGGTATACTTATTGCTCTTTGACTATACAGAGCTTTTGCAAGATAAAATACAGCAACAATTAGTCACCAAAATACCAACTGAGAAATTCACATTGGTTTTCCTTCCCCTACCCCCTGAATACATTAATTCCTACCTGAATGGGCTGGTGTTACCAATTTATCTACAGCATGTATTTCAGAAATTCATAAAGAATCACTACCTTACCTTGTCGGGGATAGTATATGCCACAGTAATTCCCTCAGGAAGCTCAGGAATGGGGCCAGATGCAGCCTGCAGCTCATCTTCTGTGGTTTCTGATACTAACTCGATGCCTTTGCATTCAAGGGAATGGAGAACTCCAGTAAGAGTTGGTGATTACAGAACTGTTCTCCAGTGGTATCACAGCAAGAAAAAAACAGCAGCTACTTTGCCAAAATTGAAAACATTTAAAAGCAGAAAGAGCTTTGATTTCAACTACTTCATTTCATTATCAAGACAAATTATTTTCCCTTTCCAATCTCTGAACTGGTTCTATAGAGATGATGTATGGACCAGAACAGCCCCTCTCCTGTAGGGCTTCCTTGCCCTCCCCATGTAAATCTTACCATGAGGAGACTTCCTCCAGCAGAGAGCCAAGGAATTTTCAATACCATGTACTCAACAGAATGTACATAGCCATTCTGCAATAGTTCTATAAAACAAACTTAGCATTCCTCATGACAATTCCTGCTAGTTTAACACCCTCAGAGGAATATAAAAATCCATGGGATGCCTCAGCAGAGCAGTTATGGAAATGACAAATATTTTTTAGTCAAGTATTTAAAATGAACACACAGTGAACACATCTCACATCTTTACACTGTCTTTTAAGTATTTTCTTCAAATGACAGCTTCATTTTTAGCCTAAAATCTGCTCATTATGCTAAAAATACATCATCAAGTTGTGGTATCATTACTGCCAAAACCTATGAAAAGGCAGCAGTAATAATGGAGCATGTTAAAAAAAAAATAGAACCATAAGAAGTCTGTGTGCCCTGCAGTGTTCACTCAAAACAAAGGCTTTAATGGGAACTTGGTACTGGAAGCATCATTTAATCTCCTGTTGGTTACTTACCCCAGTCATTGTCTTCATGTACTATTTCTTCTTCCTGTTCAATTACTTCTTGCTTTGGTTGTGCAGCTTCTTTTTTCTAAAGGAAAAACACAAAAAAGATGAAAAACAGAATATATGCAATACTCCCATTTTCAACAGGAAAGAAGATCAAATGGAATATTCACACTTACTATGTAAGATACACAGTCAATATTTAGAACTTTGTTAGAGATAAAAAGGAAGAATATGTGTAAGTTAAAAAAAATACCAAACCCACTAACACTCAAAAATATCTGACTGCCAGGAAGGTTGAGCAATCACTGCAGAAGAAAATATGACCTAACTGTTTGCAGGCCTTTCTACCTATCCTTTGTTATAAGGTGACTGTGTTTTTAGAAACAAATGAACCATCTGTAGAGAAGGCTGCTGAAAACTGGAGTAGCAATGATAGTTTTATTACTACAGATCTTGCTTGGTTCTTAAGACTTTACAAAAGAAAAAAAAAAACAAAACAAAACCACCAAACCCCAAACATTTTTACCTTATAATTTTCTTGCTGTTTTCTGCAATTGTGGTCACTACACTGTGGATTTGGCTTCATAGACATGGTTGGAAAGAAATCCTGCATTGCATTGTAACCAAGATAGTAACTGACAGTACCAAAATTTAACAGGTATCTATAAACAGAAAGAGAAATCAGGCCATTACATTAGGTATAAACCTAAGAACTTAGTCCCTCAAGGAGTAATTTTTCCTCAAAGAACTTTTATAATACACTTTGATGCTAGTGAAGCTGTAGACAGTTATTTGTCTTCAAATAAGCTGTAATCACCTGACAACAGCAAAACTGCATCAACATAGAATCTAGTCCTCTTGGAATCTAAGTGTGTGACAAGTCAGCTACAGTTCAAAAAAAAGAAGTTGAATTGTCAGCAGTTTTCTCCAGTGCCTTCATCAGCTGCTTGAAACACTTGGGTGCCCTGGGTTATGGAGAGAGAGTTTTCAACAGCTAATCAACCAGTTTAATAAATCTTTACTGTAGGGTCAGATTGGCAATAAAAAATGAAAATTTAAATTAAGCTGCAATGTTTGCATTCTTCATTAAATAAAAATTTATTGCTGCTGTGTCATTTCATACAATACCTCTCTGCACAGCTGAAAAAGGCACTTAGCTGTGATTAACAAGCACACTTGCAGACAGTATTTTATTGTTTGTAACTGGAAATTTTTGGGTAACTGACAAAACCAAACAGTTTTTTTTACAGTGCATCATTTTAAAACCAAAGTTGTTAGAGAATTTTCCTTGCTGATACATGCAGTTCTCTGAGCAGCTGGAGTCATGCAACAGTACCTTTTGAAAATATTAAAACACTTCATATTGCTATATAACTATTTGTAATTCACCTCAGGTTAGAATACAAACACTTCAAGAGAAAGAATTTCTTTTTCACATAGAAACTTCTAGAGAAGTGGCACTGCAATGTTTTTGGGCATAATTTAGCCATGTCAAATGGGAACATATTTAAATGAAGAGCTAAGAAAAGTGTTGGGTGTGTATGCATTGAGAGAAGTTCTCAGAAAACTCTGAAGACTTCATTTTCTTTAGTCCTGAAAAGCTGTATTAAAAACAGCAGCTCCACAGTAAACACAGCAGTGATTCCAGCAGTTGCAAGTCAGCCCTGTCCAATGATGCCAACACCTTCAGGAAAGGGGCCACAAACATACAAAAAGAACTAGAGCCATCATTACGAAATGATCCTTCAGGATTCTTTCTGTTATGGTGATGATTATTGAACAGCAACAGCTCAGTCACTTACTTCAGAACGTTCTGTACAAGAATTCCTGCCACAACACCCATGGTGGTGGGCAAACTGGCTGCACAAACCCCTTCTCGTTTCAGTGTTTTCTCATCGATATTTGCAGCAACTACAAGTGGAGGAGCACACTGAGGGGAAGTAAAGAAAGCCATTTTCAGTAGCTTGAAAAAAAGCAGAGTTCACAGAAAATGTTAAGCTACTCCAGCAGCTGTTGGCTGGGCAGCTGCTCTTCATCCCCCATCCCACTGGGGCAGTGAGCTGAGCTGCATACCGCGAAGCAGGCGGTCTCTCCCGGGGCGATCAGCTGAATGTGCCCTGACACCGCGTTCTCACTCACTCCAGACTCCATCCAGATTTGTCCCAGCTCATTGCAAGCCTTACAAACACAGAAACACAGACATCAGCACTGCAGGGTTCAGTGAAATGGAAAACAAACACCAAAAAGCAACAGTGTAATTGAGGGTGACTGAAGGCATTAATCTTCCTGCTTTAAGATGAAAAGGCTACTATCAGAAAAAGGAACATGAAAAGCCGGGACAGGAATTGTTTATCAAAAGATAAATTAAAGTTGTCATCATGCTGCCAGCTCTTTGTGCTTTCCCGAAATTCTTGATCAAACACAGGCACTGGTGACCCAGTTACTGGCAAATTACAGAACCTAATTGCACAAACTACTTCAGAGGCATGGACAGTGTATCTGTGTACCTTCAGCACAGGCAGCGTATGGATTGAGTTAGCTGAAGGATCAGACACCATGCTTGGCACGTGCACTACACTGGCTGCTAAAGAAAACCAATTTGATTAGGTACACAGCATTAAGACATTTCTAGTATACACAAAGCCATATGAAGTATACAGTTAGCTCTGCAGACTTTAAAAGGTTTGCAAGATTTAACCTTTCAGGCTTTTATATAAACAGGGTAATTTGGAAGGACAAGAGAGGGCTACAACACTGAACCCTTACTAACCATGAGCTGCTAGTATCTGGAAAGCCTTTGGCTATATTTATATACATAAAATGTGTTTTAGAGGAACTGAATAAAACCTCAGATTCCCTTTCCTTAAATCATGATTTCTTAAGATTATAGATAAGTTCCTGTCTGGAGTCCACACAGTCCCTGGCAGCATTTGTAGGAGCAGCAGCACTCCACAGGCTGAAGCCTTCACGGCCCTACCGTGTTAATAGCCATGCGAGCTTCAAAGTTGTCCACGCAGCTGAGAACGAGATCCACAGGCTTCCCTTCCTCCAGGGCCCCCTTACTGCAAGAAGCATCACAAGGTTGCATGAGATTGCTGGCAGAACAAAGCACCAAGGTGACAGCCAACGTGCTGTGTTAGAGCACAGGAGCACGTGGGAAGTGCATTTGTAACGCAAGCAGAACAGGACACAACGCTGTAGATCTGTGGTAGAAACAACTGTGCTGAAGCTGGGATTTAAATGTGTGGGTGTTTCAGGTTAGGAGTAGTTTTATCTACTACACACACAGTACAAAGCATTGGAGAACTGTATCTTGGTACAACAGAACTACAAAGGGGGAAAGTCATTTCGGAACTTCTGTGAGATCCACTAATAACTACTGGCTTTCTTCATTCTACAAAACACACCTGAAACTTTTCCAGAGCAGACAAAGTATGATCTGATCTGTTTTCTATGATAGGAAAAGGCTCTAAGACCTGCAGCTGTGGCTGGAAATCTAAAGATGCACTAATATAAAATATAATTATAACAGCAGAAATAAATCCCAACTCTAGAGAAAAGATCTAGGCAGCAATGTCTTCACATACACATATTTCCCACTGGTTTTCAATTGGAAGTCATTAAATTAAAAACAAGCAACCAAACCAAACAACAAACAAATAAAAAACACACCAGAAAACCCCAAAAGCAAACCAAACAACTACAACAAAACCCAAACAAACCATCAATAAAAATGTGAGACTGTATTTAGACCACAGGAGGTGATTTTACCTTATTCTATCCATGAAGTGTTCAAAGTTGTCCAGTGTTGTGATGTTGTAGTTATGTACCTCAAACTGAACATCAGGATTAATATTCCTTACAGAGGAAATAAGTGAGTCCATGTTAATTAATGTAATGATATATTGCATTCTACTCCCTAACTTTTCAAGTGTTGCTAGTCTGAAGGGCAGGTTACAGACTCATTTGTCAAAAATTCTCAGATTAGATGAAATAAGAAAAAACCCCAACATATTGAAGTGTTATAGTTAATACCAAACTTCGAGCAAAATCAGCTAAACTTTAGAAATAAATTAATATTAAGGTTTTGCCCAGTATAAAGTGTCTTTAAAGTAACAACCATTCCTACAACTATTTTATACTCAAATTTCCAAATCAGACCATGTTATTTTGCAAGTGATTTTGAGTAAACATGGGGTTTCTAGAGCAGGGCCCTGGGTAAATACTTCTTGATATACACTTCCTGAAGGGATACCTCAAAGTATGTTCTGCTGCTTGCACTTTACTCAGTCCAGCTTGATGAGGTTGGAAGAAGAGTCTGTTCATGTTTGCCAGTTCAACTTTGTCATAATCAAACAGAAGCAGCTGCAATGAAGGTTGTATGAAGTGAAGCTCCAGAGACTCCACAAGCAGAGCACCATGAGAAGGCATTTTAAACAACAAAACTCACTCTACTACAAATAACAAAACCCTCCCAACAAACACCCCCCACCCCCCCCACTATTCCATGCAGTGCACATACAAAAATAGGTGAGTAGGTGACTGATTTCAAACTGATGTTCACCAGGAACTGATTCATTAAGTACTGAAAACTACTCCCAATAAAGTGCAATTTGTTCATTTGATCTAAGAATGTTCAACAGATAATCTACATGAACACTATGACCTCTGTGATCACCTTCCTACTTGCTGCTGGGGTATGAACTTGAGATGGGTAAATTCTTGTACTTGCAGTGTAGTTCTTCACAAACAATTCACTTGAAATATCTACCTGTTACATGAACATGCTGATTGTTACAGATTCTAAATCAAATCTCCTTTTCTATGCCTAACATGCTCTTCAGGAAATGCTCCTTCAGAGGAGGGGAGAATAAACTTTGCAATAAAAACTAGAAAAATAAAAAAAAAAAAACCCACCTTTTGTATTAAAAAACTTAAAGTTCCAAGGATTTTCCCGGAAATACAAACATCTAAGCCATTCACCAAATCCCTTCTTTGAAGAAAAATACCTTGTTCAATTAGTTGTGGAACTTCTTTTTATCTATATGCACATCAAATTATTTTTAACAGCTGTTAAATTTTTAGTGCTAAGTTTGCCATGTCACAAACTAATCTCTGTGATAAAAATAATCTGTTTAACATCTACCACATCTCAATTTCATGGATATAAACTTGTTATCATAACACAAGACTTCATCTATGCAAGTTACCCCCTTTTTTCTTGTTTTCCCTTTGCAATAATCCAGTATGAAGGTGAGACAGATGGGCTTGGAGACAAGCACCCAAACAAGATTCATTCATATGACACAGGATTAAGCCCCAAGTAAATACATTTTACTGGCACAGGAAGAATACAGACTGTTGGGTCATGACATTTACATAGGTGCTATTCTTGAGTGTCTTCCTCAGAGTACATTTTATTTGGGCAAAAACAACTGAATGAAATCGAATTTGACTCTTTTTGAAGATGACTGGCCCACCTACTGTACAGAAGCAGAAGAAAACTCTCATTACCTTACCAATGCCACACCTTGTCAACATCTCAGCAGTCACGCTGCCGACGCCTCCTACACCTACCACTGCCACTGTAAAGGTTCTGATTCTCTGCAGACAGGAGTAAACAGACTGGGATCAAGAGGGGCCCTCCCAGGGGAAAAACACAAGGCTGGTTTAATGCAGGGAGAATCCTACCTCGTAGTCCTGGACAATCCCCATCCTTTTCAACGCCATCAAACGACTGCAAAGAAAACCAGCATCTTACAGAAACTGCTCTCTGCACTTCCAGCAGCAGTTCTGCTTTGCGGATATTCAAGTATGACTTCTGCTTTCAAAATAATCCCTCCAAGCACCAAGCTCAAACCTGCTGTTTTCACTGCAGGTGGGACTGCCAGCTGGTTACAGTCTGACAGAAACTCATCTCAAACCCACAGTTCTCACCCACGGCCTGAGACCCCACGGCCCTCCCTCTTCCCTGCCTTCTACACCCCGACTCTGCCTCTCGGATGGCTCAGACCTGTCCCCGTCCCCCAGCCCAACCCCGTCGCTGCGGCCCCCTCACCCCGTCAGGCGCCAGACCCCCGGCCGCACCTGTAGGGGTTGGAGTCAGTCACCTCCGGGCTCATGCTCTCGATACGGGCTCGCGGCGCCGCCCGCCCGCCCTTCTCCCGGGCCAGCTCCTCCTCCAGCTCCCGCACCCGCCGCTCCAGCCGCTCCAGCCGGCTCGGCTCCGCCATGGCAGAGACACGTCTGCCCGCCGCAGGCGGCTTCCGGGAGCCTCAGGGAGCGCCGTCCCCCGCTCGCCCCGGCCCCTCCGAGAGCGTTCCCATCATTAGGAGCCTCTCGCCGCCTGACGGCGGGCAGGTCGCGGGCTCTGGCGACAGCTGAGGGCGGGCGACTGCCGGGGCGAGAGCCACCTCCCGGGAGCCGCTTTTCTCCGGAGAAGCCACCCGTCTACCGAGAGCTTCCCCGGCCCGACGCCGGGGACCGCTTTCCCTGACGGACCGAGCTGTCTCCGGTTGCCACAGCGATGCCAGGCCGGGGGAAGGTTCCTCCCTCAGTAGCGAAGCGAAGACTGGGCGGGAGCGTAGCGTAGGCTGTGAGAGGCGGGGTTCCTCCGTCAGTAGCGTAGGCGGGGCGGGGCGGGGTTCTTCCGTCAGTAGCGTAGCGTACGCTGGGCAGGGCGGGGTTCCTCCGTTATTAGCGTAGCGTACGCTGGGCAGGGCGGGGTTCCTCCGTCAGTAGCGTAGCGGCGCCCTGGGGGGGAGCGTAGCTCACACCACCGGTGCAGTGAGGGGGGATGGCGGCGGAGCAGGGCGCGGGAGAGGTGCGGCCGCAGCACCGCGTCGATCAGGGGAGGTTGGAGCGGTACCTGCACAGCCAGCTGCCCGGCTTCCCTCGGCAGCCCTCGGGGTCTCTGGCTGTCAGGCAGTACAGGTAAAGGGCGGGCCGCTCTCTTGACCTGCCGCCTGTGAGGGGCCGGCCGCTGCCCCCGTGGCCCTGGCCCGTAGGGCACCCTGAGGCGCGGAGCCCCAGCGAGGGCCCGAAGGGTGCTTCTGTGGGGTGAGGGGCCGCGGCTTTGCCGGCTGCCCTGCCACAGATAGTGCCCTTTGTCCTGGGAAAGGCAGAGGGCGGCCATCGAGGGAGCCCAGAACGGCCGGAGAAGTCAAAGTTCGCGGAGGCGGCGAAAGTGCCCCTTGGCGCGGGCTGGCCGTGTGGCCGCTGCAGGCTATGCGCTGGGGGCGGGTCCCGTTCTCTGCGCAACTTGTCTCTGGCTCTCCGCGGTCTCCTCTGGGGGGAGTCGGAGCACAGTTGTTCGATTGACTACTCGTAAATCTCGATTTATCTGACAGACCTTTGATTGCGAAGCAAATAATAATGTTCAGAAGCAGATACGTGGCTCGATCAATGAATTTTAAAAGCCGTAGTCTGCTGGCAGGCAGGCAAATCCCCAAGAACGGCAAAACGCAGCAGGCTCCCCTTAATGCCCTGAGAGCAATGCCCCCAGGCTCCAGCGCTGTTACACAGAACACCCAGGTCATTTCCATTCAGCAGATGTGTGGCTGTATGACTTCAGGAGTTACCAATTACAAGTCACTAAAAACGCGGTTTAATTCCCTTACAAACATGTTGACTGCTTTATATGCAGCTATCAATAAGAAACAACAATTTTTCTGATGCAAATATAAAACATCGATTAAATCCTCATCTGTATTTTGATCTTTGAGTGTACTTCAACTGAAGAGACTTCAGCAGGGACTGCAGGACAGTTGCTAATAGTAAAATCTGCTAAAAAATTGCCAGTATTTGGGCTTTTACTGCTTAACTGTTGCACTTCAGGGCAGCAACCAATGTAAATCTCAGTTGTGCCAGGATGAGTATTTGTGCAGTGCACTTGTTAAACTACAGTGCAACTTACATCTTAACTGCCTTGGGGAGGATGGAAATGTTGTGGGGAACATGAGGGCAAAACACCATTTGATTTTGTAATAGTTATCTGGTCTCTTATTAGACTAGGTCAGAATGTGTCTAAATCAATCTGGAATAAGGAGATGCACGTAGATTGCCACAGAGCCTTGAGGAACATGAGGATCAATGAGCTTGACTGGGATGTGACAGGGTGTTATGAAGCAGTTAACTAGTTTGTCCTTTTAGGCATGCATGTGATTGAAATATCTAATTTTTATGATTCTTTGTCACTGCAATATTCACCATTTAAAACTTTGCCATTACTACAGTCATCCCTTAAGCATAGAAGATGTCAGTGGGGCTTGGTGCTAGAAGTCATTAGTTCTTTGGAGAGCTTGCTCTGTGCTTACACTGTTCAAACTACAGCCCATCAAAGCACAAATACAGTTACAGTCTAGTGTGAATTCTGCTCCGTTTAGCTTCCTCCAAATTGGAAGGATTTAAAGTTAGTAGCTACTGCTGCATACCTTGAAAACATTACTGATGCCTCCTTAGGGAGGAGAGGTGAATGCTGCCTCCATTTCACAGGAGAGCACATTGGGTATCTGCAGTGAAAGAAGACAAAGAACCTCTGACTTCTGATTTTGTAGGCTATCCTTTACATCCTTGTAAAAATATGTTTAAAAACCAAACAACTCTTGGGAAAAAAACCCTTTCCTCTCTCTTGCCATTTTGTCCAGGCTGTGTCACAGTGTTTTGCAACATTTCTGTTTGCAAATTTGTAAGTACTTGAATTCACAAGTAATTATAATCTTTATTTTTGTAGCTCAGGGCAGTCTAATCCAACCTTTTATCTTGAGAAGGGTGGGCAGGCCTATGTGCTCAGGAAGAAGCCCCATGGCCCCCTTCTACCTACAGCTCACAAGGTGAGTAACGTTCTGCATCAAGCTCTGAATGCTGTGTAATGCAGGTGGCCAGGTCCTGCCCAGCAAATGTACCCAGAAATGCAGTGACTTGCTGCATCCTTTCCAGTTTTCTGTGCTATACATGTAGCTAAATATTTCAGAGGATATGTTGTCACTCAGTGTACTTATTTACATTTGAGAGCTTTTCACTGAACCTGAATTTCTGTGTCTTCTCCAGGTCGATAGAGAATATCGTGTGCAGAAAGCCTTATTTTCTGCTGGGTTTCCAGTGCCTGAGCCCCTGTTGTATTGCAGTGATGTTTCTGTCATTGGAACAGAATTTTATGTAATGCAGCATGTACAGGTTGGTCTTACAATGTGAGAGATTGTTTTTATTAGGATCATCATAAAATCACAGGATGTCAGGGGCTGGAAGGGACCTCAAAAGATCACCTAGTCCAACCCCCCTGCCAGGGATCACATAGACCATTAATTCTCCCAACTACAAGCTGGTTTTAAATTGTCTAAAACCTTCCTGTTAGAACCTTACCCAGCATTTACTAAATTTTATGATACAAACATTAATAATCCTCTGGTATTTTCAGAAACACTATCAGAGGCTCTCACTGATCACAGCTCCTCCAGCGCCCCTCCTCTTCTTGCCTGTCCCACCCCTGCCCCCTCAAGGTCTTGATTGATATTTTTTCTGGAAGTTTGCTATTAGAGACAATACAGTAACTATTTATTTTTTTTTCCTGATACTTTCAATCTTGAAAATGTCTGTATTGGGTGCTCTATTTCAGGTTTTCATCTACCAAATACCTCTTATTAATTGCCTTCCAATAGCTGTCCTGTGTACTAATAATCTGAGATGACTGCGAATCATCTGTCCTGGGCAAGGAACAAAATAAATGAGGATGGCAGTGTTGGTTTCACTGCATTTGGTTTTGCTCCTGAAATGTACATCTTTGTTTCTCTTGAGCTGATGTGTACATCCCCCTAAACTCCTGATTCTGATGTCTCCAGGGTCGCATCTTCCGAGACATCTTACTGCCTGGAGTGGGCACAGCAGAGCGCTCTGCCCTGTACATTGCCATGATGGAAACCCTGGCCCTGCTGCACTCCTTTGATCTACACTCATTGGGTCTCCAAGGGTATGGCAGAGGAGCAGGATACTGCAGGAGACAGGTACAGCTCTTCAAGAATTCTCTTGTTTTGTCATGTCTTTACAGATCGATTTGATTTGCAAGCTAAATTAGTAATGACTTCTAAAAGTGACCATCATATTTTAGCTATTTAAACACCTTTACTTCCTTAATTTTTTTGTGCACAGTATAAAATGACTTCTACATTCCGATCAGTTCTGTAATGCTGTACTCAGGGAATGATATTAATTTGCTTTTGAAATAGTATTAGGTTTGGCCTATGTAAATAGGATTTAAATAGAAATCAGAGATAGTCTTTATTGAATCTTTTGATCTCACAGTTCATATTTGTGAATGCAAAGGTCCTGTTTTTTACTGAATTTACAGCTAACATGCTATATAGTCAAAGCCCAGAAGCATGTACTTCAGGATTTTGTGCTTTTGAAAAACTTGTGAATGGGTTGGAAAATCTGTTGAAGTGTTTGTATCTCTTTAGGTATCAACTTGGAAAAAACAGTATGATGCAGCTGCTCATGCAGATATTCCTGCCATGAACAAATTGGCTGAGTGGTTAGCAAACAACTTACCCCCTGATGATAAGGAAGAAAGACTGATTCATGGTGACTTTAGAATAGAGAACATCATCTTCCATCCAACAGAGGTATTCCAAACATTACATGCTTTTCATACAGGCACAGGTCTAGTGGGTACTCCTGCTATGTAGTGGGACACTTCTGTGGCTCTTTTAGTGCATAGTACATCTTGGAAAGGAACAGTATGGAACTTAACTTCTCTATGCTCCATACATGGTGTTTAGGTACCTAATGCAGAGCCAGTTTTCACTGCAGGAGCTAATTACTCAGTTCATTCATTAGCTCTAGTCCCTACTTTAAATACCAGGAACAAAAAATTGTAGAATTTAACACAGAATTTTCCCTGGAAGAATGCCTGGGTTTCTGCAGTATGTGGATGTACATTTTCTGCAGATCCTTATATACTGTACAAGAAACCAGCTTTGCTGTAGACAGGCATGGTGCATCTTTTTAATTTTAAACTCATAGTAACCGGATAAAGCTGTTGGGTATTAAGTGGGTTGTGTATTTTGTGGATGGAGAGAATTTCTAGCATTCACTTGAGGTTTTTATTTCTATGTAAGGCTCGTGTTTTGGCAGTGCTGGACTGGGAGCTTTCAACTGCTGGCCATCCATTAGCAGATCTAGCCTATGCCACTCTCTCCTACTTTTGGCCTCCAGCTCTAAAGGACTTAGGTCAAGGAATATCCTTGGGTTTCAAAGACACCACAGGTATGAAACTGTAACTTTTACATTGAAACAAATTCTAGCATTAATTTCTATTTGATATGGTACCTTTATAAACAATAATAGAAAGATAAATGAATGAGCACTGCATTTTGCACTTGAAAATAATTTTTCCATAGTTTCCATCATTGTAGAAAACATGCTGATAGTGAGGATGAAGCTAGTCCTGTTCTAACAAGCTGTGGCTTGGCCACAGTGTGACACTTTGGTAAAAGTTTATTTTGAACCTTTCTTAGAGATAAGGGAAGGAAATGGAAATTGTAATGTAAATTTATCATTTAATTAAAAAAAAAAAAAAAAAGGCTCCCTGCCTCATGGTGCGATTAACTTCCTGACTGGAGTGGAAGGGTCACTGGGAAGTGTTGTGCTTCTCTGGAATTCTGACAACTTCTATTTCATGTTGGGTCTCTGTGTCACACCTAGGTCATGTGAAATGAGGAATCGTGTTTTTTACTGGGAGATAGAATATCTTACAAAGCTGAAAAGCTCTTCAAATGTTTGGAGAATAAGGAGGAAAAGTCATAGAAAACATTGAATATTCTAAAATACTCTGTTTTTTTTTGCAGAAATGCCATCCTTTGAAGAACTGGTTTCCATTTACTGCCGCTGCCGGAGTATTAGTGCTGCTTTGTCCAATTTCCATTTTTTTCTTGCTTTGTCATATTTTAAATTGGCAGCAATATCCCAGGTAATACACTCATATGTCCTGTATTTTTGTTATGAGTATTTGTAGTTGGAAATGCTTACTCAAAATAAGAATAATGTTTAAGAAAATAATTGTGAGCTTTGCGTTTCAGTTTGTGTGTTTAGAAGCAATATCTTAGATGCTTGTGACTGATGCAGCTCTGGGCATTTAAGTGTTGCTTTCATAGTTGAAGAAATCACCAATCTCTTAAAGAGACAGTTCTAGATGCATGTAAGTGTATATACCATAGATGACTCTCTTTTGGTTTTAGGGTATATATGCCAGATATCTCCTTGGAAATGCTGCTGCAGAGAACAGTCATGAATTTGCTAAGATGGTGAAGCCTTTGGCAGAGCGAGGGTTAGAACTCTCACAAAGGTAGGAGTGGGCTAAAACTGGTCAAACAGGCAAAGCTTTTACAATGTTTTTACTTATTTAAATGCCAGTATAAGGCAGTTGATATGAGCAAAAACAGATCTTATTTGTTGTTTCCTTGGGTGTTCTTCTCTAGGTCACCTTTTAGCAGCACACATCACAGCATTTCTGGAGAGCTGTTCTGTCAAAGTAGGAGAGGCCAGGAAATTTTGCTGAAAGTTAAACAATTCATGGATCAGCATGTATATCCAGCTGAGAAGGTAAAAGTTTTTCATAAACCTATTTATAAATGTTTATAAACAGTTACTTGTATTACCATCAAACACTGACCTGCTGTCATCATCACATACTTTAAAACACCTCAAATCACTTTCCTATAAGAAATAATGTACTGATGGGGTAATCTCCAGGATGCATTTAAAGTCTTGCAAATCAATAGATTGCAATTTGATCTTCAGTTGTATGGTTTTTATTTTATAATGCAACTAATTATATAATAAAAACCTAT